>JAXQQM020082672.1:0-19286 GCA_034641835.2 Pinus albicaulis
ATTTGTAATAGTTTTTGGGTTGGGTTGTTGAGAATGCAACAAGATGATGGTGCTTAGTGAAAATAAGTTGCCTTCACTAAGTGGGCCCGCAGGCTATTTTTGGCGCAAAGTCTATTTTTAGACTGTCTCTATTTTTAGACATATGGATCATGGTCTATGAGTTGCAGGATGCTGTTTGTGGATGGTTGGTCAAGTTGGTAAAAATATATGGACCTCTATTTTTAGACATTGGGTGGAATCTATTTTTAGACTGCCAGTCTAAAAATAGATCAGTCGAATATTATTAGCTCTTAATAATATTTGGACTATAAAAATTATCTTATCCTCTTGGAGCACTTCAGTTCGAGCTACGGATGTGGCACATGCAGCTGACATAATGAATTACGCTATTCCTAGGGGTTAGTTGATCTATTGCATGGTTGACTTCAGTTAGAACTCATGTGGCAGAGTTTGGTGGAGTTGATGAGACAGTTGATGGAGTTGTGTTCGGTTTAACTTAGTTGAACTAGTTGTATTTAGTCTAACTGATAAATACACTAGTGATGAGTGGTGTGAATTAATTATTAATTAATTCACTAATTATTAACTCATAAATCAATTAAAGAATACATCAGTTGACTGCAGTGCATGGACAGTTCAGTGGAGACTAGTGTTAGAGGTAGGTGAAAGGGTGAGTCTACTATCAGTTGTGACTATAGCTGTGCATGAGATTTGCACACACATTTATTGAGATTTCCAATGAGAATTGTGCAGTACAAGCCAGTGGGATTCGAACTTGGATCTCATCATTATTCATCTTGGATTGCGCAGTAGAGGCAGGCTAACAGGAGGAGGAGATTTGAACTTGTGACTTGTTCATATATGAGCTAGTTAGTGTGTAACAATTGGAGATAGTGCTGAGAGCTTGTGAGGAGTTTGTACTATGATTTTTACATGTTCTCTATCATTATAATATACAGATAGTTGGGGGTTTTCAGCTGTAAGCTTTCCCCATTACATACTGTGTTGATATGTGTGCTTGATTATGTTTTTAATGTGCGCATGCGACTGCTTCTAATTCCGCAAATTGATGATCAATGGTAGAAGAGGTTATGTATTATGCATGAAGCTCAAATAGTGTGTAATCAGGATACTCTCGGTGAATAATTCATCTATTATTCAAATTTCTACATGGTATCAGAGCTAAAGTTGATCATTGGATCTATTACAGTGATTACATTTTATTTTAGTAGACAGAGTCTGTAAGAGGGCCTGGTAGCCTCTGGATTCATCCTTTATTTGAAAGGTGAGATATCCAGTAAATGCCCCTACATTCGATCTCTGTGCTAGAAATAATTTGTTCTCACAGATCAGAAGCGGTTGAGTTTTGAGCTGGTGGAATTCGAATTTGCAGAAGTGTTTTCTTGGTGTCGAAAGTCGAGATGCCTTTCAACGGATTGTGATTGGAGTATGCCCTTGAAGGCAGCTCGAATTATATTGCATGGAAGGACAGGATGGAGGCGGTGTTAGATGACAACGGGTTGAAGGAGTTCATATATGTTGAAGTCCCAAAGCCTACTGATGCTGCTCAAGTTGAGGCTTGGCAAAAGAAGACAACAAAATGTCGAAGGATTCTGTTGGAGGGCGTGAAGGATCACATTGTATCCAGCCTACAAGGAAAAGCTTCTCCATACTTGATGTGGAAAGCATTGACAGATTTATTCCAAATCAAGAGTGACCAGAGGAAGTTGGCGCTCAAGGATAAACTCAGAAACATAAAGATGGAGAAAGGCGACAGTATGCCCAAGTACGTCACGAAGTTCATCCAATGCAGGGATGAGCTGGGAAGTGTAGGGGTGACTGTAGATGATGAGGACTTGGTGAGCTTGGTTCTCCTTGGGCTTTCGAATAGTTGGCATTCCTATCAGGACTCTGTCAATGGTCGAGAGAAATTGCCAGGATGGGAGCGACTTTGGTCGGATCTTGTGCAAGAGGAGATAAGGCGGAGTACTAGGGATGGATCTTCATCAAAGGCATCTGATGAAGAGAATTGCTTTAATTTGCCAAAGCAAAGGGAAAAAGCAGAAAGCTATCATTGGTTGCGAAAGGCAAGAAGCGGGTTTTGTATCCAAGGTGAGAAGTGAACTGCTGCATGTGTACGGACATTATGCCACTAGTTGTCCACAGAAGAAGAAAAATAAGCAGGCTGCTGGATCTGCAGCTGGAGAGGCCTTAGCCTCGCAGTTTGAGCTGGATTTTTCGCTGACATCATGCTTGGTCTCAAGTGTGATGGGTTTAGTGTGGTTTCTTGACAGTGGTGCGTCTTTTCACATGGCAGGAGATCGAGATTTGTTTACTGATTTGGATGAGAAAGATCTTGGAGTGCACATCGAGATGGGCGATGATGGTAGATACAATGCGACCGGTATCGGTACCATTTCCTTTGAGAGGGAGTCTGGTAAACCCTTCGTATTGAAGGAAGTGATGCATGTTCCAGGATTGAAGAAGAATCTTATCTTTGTGGCGATGTTAGAAGAAAAGGGATATGATGTTGTCTTCAACAAGGGAAAGGATTTCCTGTGCAGTAAGACAACTGGAGAAACCCGGAAGATAGGGGTTCAAGTCAAGAACCTTTATCAATTGCAGGTAGATGGCTGCGCAACAATGGCATGCAAGGCAGAAGGAGTGGTGAGCCGGATGATGGCGAGCTGTGGCACCGGAGATTGGGCCACCTTCACCATGGAGCCTTGAAGATACTGCAGCAGATTTCTACTGGGCTTCCTAAGGGTACTCTTGCGCATTCAGATCAGTGCAAGGGGTGTACCTTGGGAAAATTGTGAAAGCCACCTTTCACGAAAAGGATAGTCATGCCACAATGATCCTTGAGAGAATTCACACAGACGTGTGTGGACCATTCTCAGTAGCTTCGACAGTAAAGCACAGGTACTATGTGATATTTGTTGATGATTATTCTCGGAAGTGCTGGATCTTCTTCATGCAGAAGAAGAGCGAGACATACTCAAAGTTATATGAGTTCAAGGCACTGGTTGAGAAGGAATCGGGGAAGCAGGTGAAGGCTCTTAGGAGTGACAATGGTGGTGAATTCATCTCTGGAAAATTCGAGGACTTCGGTGCGAGAGGATTAGAAGAGAGCTCATAGCACCTCTTAACCCACAACGGAAAACGGGGTTGTGGGCGGAAGAACAAAACAATCGTGGGTGTGCAGAGCGTGTTGCATGATCGGAGCCTAACAATTCCTTGTGGGAGGAGGCACATGCAGCCTACAGTACCTGTGAGAACCGTTGTCCTCCACAGATACTTGGCATGAGTACACCCGAGGAGGCATTTTCTGGTAAGAAGCCTGATATTTCCCATTTGAGGATTTTGGTTCACCTGTTTACATTCATGTGACGAAGGATGCCAGGAAGAAGCTGGATCCGACCGCAGAGGTTGGGATATTTGTGGGGTACACTGATACACCCCAAAACTATCGTGTGTATTTTCCAGACAGTCGCAAGACTGTTGTGCGACGGGATATCAAATTTCAGGAGGAGAAAGCCATGAAGTGTTCACTTGAGAGGGAGCCACACTTGCATGCATAGGAGGAGCTATTAGTTCCTAAGGATGAGATTCAGCGATCTTGGATCCTTCCCACAAGAAAGGAAGTTGGTGAACCCTCCCTTCACGCCGCCCAACCATCAGAGGGCGCATGCGCACTACAGAAGCTGAGCGATTGGCTCAAGATGCAGAGAAGGTTGTAGGACCCCCTACAACACAGCGTAGACAAATGCAGTCACCGGATCGGTACATTGGATACATGGCTCTTGTGAGTCAATGTGTCGTGACGGAGCCATCCTCTTTTGAGGAAGCTGTGGAGGAAACCACATGGGTAGATGCGATGATCGAATAATATGATTCGATCGTCAGAAACAGTGCATGGGAGATTGTCCCAAGACTGGAAGGGAAATCGGTGGTGGGTTAAGATGAATCTAAAGTGAAGCGATGGTAGCCAGGGGTCGGAGGGTGTTAGCAGAGGAGAAGTACAGGGCAAGATTTTTTACCCAAGGCTTCTCACAGATTGAGGGAATCGATTATGAGGAGACCTTTGCACCTATCGCAAGGTATTCTTCCATACGGACGATTCTTGCTCTCTCAATGCAGATGGGGTGGCACATTCATCAGATGGATGTGAAGACTGCATTCCTCAATGGAGTGATTGAGGAGGAGGTGTACATAGAGTAGCACGAAGGTTTCGAGATCTTTAGTAGCGAGTCGCATGTGTGCAGGCTCAAGAGAGCGCTGTATAGGTTGAAACAAGCACCTCGTGCTTGGTACACACGGATAGACAGTTATTTCATCGGACTTGGATTCTCCAAGAGTGAGGCGGATCTGAACCTATACCAGATTATGGTGGAGGGTAAGTTGCTGATCATTGTACTTTATGTAGATGATTTGATTCTGATAGGTGATGAGCTGTTGATACTTTCATGCAAGGAGGATCTTGCTAGAGAGTTTGAGATGAAGGACTTGGGCCTCCTTCATTATTTCCTGGGATTGGAAATTTGGCAGCGTAGTGATGGAATATTTGTTTCTTAGGGTAAGTATGCCTGGGAGATATTGGAGAAGTTCAACATGCATGGCTGCAAGCTGGTTGATACTCCTCTTCCTGGAGGTTGGAGGAAGGAGGATGCTACTTCGGCGGAGGTAGTGGATGCCACTGTTTATCGACAGTTGGTGGGGTCACTTATGTATCTGGTTAATACACAACCTGATATATGCTATGCAGTTAAACAGCTTTCACAAGCTATGGTTAAGCCAACCAAGCTCTTCTAGAAGGCAGGCAAGCATTTATTGCATTATCTTAGAGGCACATCGGGATATGGATTGTGGTACAGAAAGGAGGATGAGGTGAAGCTATGTGGCTTCACGGATGCAGATTGGGTAGGGAGCCCAACAGACAGAAAGAGCACATCTGGAGGGATCTTCAGTATCGGGTCGACAACAGTTTCTTGGTACAGCAGGAAGCAGAGATCCATGGCACTCAATTCAGCATAGGCCAAGTATATGGCAGCAAGCTTGGCTACATGTGAGGCTATATGGATGAGGAAGATCCTGGTTGGGTTGTTCGGGTCACACTTGGAGCCTACTATGATTTATTGTGATAACCAGAGTTGCATTAAACTCTTGGCTAATCCAGTATTTCATGATAGATCCAAACACATCGACATCAGGTACCATCATATCAGAGATTGTGCACAGCGGAGAATCATGTTACTTTCATACATTCCCACGGAGGATCAGGATGCTGATATCTTGATGAAGGCACTCACCAGGAGAAAATTCGAATACAACAGAGGTAGGATAGGGGTTGCAGATAATCCATATTGTGTTGAGAGGGAGTGTTGAGAATGCAACAAGATGATGGAGCTTAGTGAAAAGAAGTCGCCTTCACTAAGTGGGCCCGTAGGCTATTTTTGGTGCAAAGTCTATTTTTAGACTATGTCTATTTTTAGACATATGGATCATGGTCTATGAGTTTCAGGATGCTATTTGTGGATGGTTGGTCAAGTTGGTAAAAATATATGGACCTCTATTATAGACATTGGTAAGAATCTATTTTTAGTACCAGGTCTAAAAATAGATCGATCGAATATTATTAGCTCTTAATAATATTTGGACTATAAACATTATCTTATCTCTTGGAGCACTTCGATTCGAGCTACGGATATGGCACATGCGGTTGTGAGAAGGAATTATGCTATTACAGGGGTTAGTTGAGCTACTATGGTTAACTAGGTTACAACTCATGTGGCGAGTTTAGTGGAGTTGATGGGACAGATTGATGAGTTGTGTTCGGTTTAACTTAGTTGAACTAATTGTATTTAGTCTAAGCGTAAATACACACTAGTGATAAATCATTAATGAATTAATTATTAATTAATTCACTAATTATTAACTCATAAATCAACTAAAGAATACATCAGTTGACTGCAGTGCATGGACAGTTCAGTGGAGACTAGTGTTAGAGGTGGGTGAAAGGGTGAGTCTACTATCAGTTGTGACTATAGCTGTACATGAGATTTTCACACACATTGATTGATATTTCCAATGAGAATTGCGTAGTACAAGCCAATGAGATTCGAACATGGATCTCATCATTATTCATCTTGGATTGCGCAGTAGAGGCAGGCTAACAGGTGGAGGAGATTTGAACTTGTGACTTGTTCATATCTGAGCTAGTTAGTGTGTAACAATTGGAGAAAGTGCTGAGAGCTTGTGAGGAGTTTGTAATATGATCGTTACATGTTCTCTATCATTATAATATACAGATAGTTGGGGGTTTTCAGCTGTAAGCTTTCCCCATTACATACTGTGTTGATATGTGTGCTTGATTATGTTTTTAATGTGTGCATGCAACTGCTTCTAATTCCGCAAATTGATGATCAATGGTAGAAGAGGTTATGCATTATGCATGAAGCTCAAATAGTGTGTAATCAGGATAATCTTGGTGAATAATTCATCTATTATTCAAATTTCTACATGGGTGAAAGGTTCCTACTGGCTGTGTGCACTGAGACCTTGTCCTGGCTGTGTGTGGACTCCACTGGTTTTTTGCGCATAAGGGATTGTAAGGGTTAGGAAGGGTTTGTGGATAATCTGGAAAGAATCTTGAAAAATGATCACCACAGAAGTTTAAAAGCAAAAATTTGGTGAAGCTTTATGTGTTATGCATCTATCATGTGTATTTTATATGCTCTAATTAGGTCGCAATATATGTTACTATTGATGAATGCGTAAATCTATTTGATATGGTTATGCATGAGTATTTGATATATGTTAAGTGTTACATTGATTAAGATCAAGATCTGTTTCTGATTTGTTATTTGTGCTAAGAAAAACAATAGTTTTGTATTATTTTTTTGATGCTTTGTAATTCTATTATAAACTCACTACACGCATATGTAGAAGACCACTTAGGGTTTTTCTGAGGACCACTTCATTAAATTATCTCTCAGGGTGCAGAAACCTGGTTCCAACACCCCCCCATACTACTTTGGGTGAGACTTTGGTATGCACAAGCAGATTATTGCTTAAAGGGTGAGTATTTGGAGGGTTTGTTGATTTATCCATAAACTCTGAACCTAGGCCAGGACCCCTCAAGCCAACATGCATCTTGGGGAAAACCTCCTTCATAAGAATATTTCACAATCCTAAAGCACAGTGTATCAAGACTCCTTCCTACACTTGCTCAATGCACCCAAGACTGACTCCTCCTTGCTTCCATTGTGCATGGCACAGTTGTAGTGGACAATGGAGCCCCCTATGGATCAATACTGAGGAAAAATATGTATTCCTTTGAGCCTCCTCTACCATCACTTCGCATTGCGCAGTAACAATCAATAGTCACTCAACCCTTGTCTCTTAAAATTTCACACTTCATAGAATCTATGTCAATCCTCTCCTACACTTCACATTGCATAGTTCTAGTTGAGAGTGAGTCATCTGGAGACCCTTGCAATAGAAAAATGAGAAATTCCTTGACTCCTTCTCTTGGGGAACTTCAATCCCTAGGCTCTTAGTCATTTCCTCCTGTAATTCACACATGTGCTAGTATATTCCTCTTGACCTACCACAATGCACATTTCTAATGCACAATCTCCCACACTTATCTCTTACAACTGCATTCCATGCCTAAGGAAGCCTCACCATCTCAACCCTTACATAGATCCATCACAACCAAAACTCTCCATGAGTAGGAAAAGGTAGGATAGATGATTTCAAGAAATAATTCTAGTACTATATGAGCTTATCTGAAGTTTAAATCTCACTCACACAAACACATTTATCATAATTTTTTAAGGAAACCATATCTCATTACAAGAAAGGAAATCCAAGTGCATGCTAAATATCGAATAGAAATTCTAACAATATGAATTTAACCATTCACCAAACAATATATAAATGGTATATTTTAACAACAGTTCATTAGGAAACAATAATTAGGAAACAACAATGAAATATCAAAAATAGAACTGTAGTTTATCCAAGGAACAACAATAAAAAATAATACTAGGAACTTTTCCACTATCGAAAAGTAAACAAAAATCTTTAACAAATAAAGTTCGAAAAAGGAAACAATAGGTACTAATCTAATTTATTTTACACAACAAGACAATGCTTCATCTAGTAAGCAGCCCAAAAATACTAAGAGTCAAACTGTCTCAAGAAAAAAACAAATCAATGAATAATTGATAAAGCTAACGTCAAATAGAAAATCCTTCCATCATAATCCTTCAAAAAGAATAATTACAATTGAGAGTTTTTTTTTTAGTTCCATCACTTTCAAAAAAGATACAACAACAACTATAGAGGTAAATTCCATTGTTTTATATTATAAAAATAAGGAGAGCTATAATAGAAAATATATTGAATATTGAACATTCTTGAGAATTGAAGATTCTCAAAGCATTCTTCTTAAAATAAACTCTCTCCTATCTTCAGTGAGGAAACCGAAAAATTTTCCTTGTAACCAAATATTCACTTAGAAAAAGGTTCACCTGAATTAACCACAAGCTAACATGATCATCCTCCAAAGATATTCACAGCCATGTTTTTCAGCGTGGTCTTGTCCACTATTTTTAGCTTTATTTTCAAGAAACATATTCGATTTATCCTAATAAATAATATTTATGCAAGAAAATAAATTATACCAAGTTTAAGCCATATCATATCATTCTAGAAGCACCCTTTAGGAATATTTTATTATATTTGTTGGAGGGAAAAGGGTTCTTGACTTGGGTCAATTCCTTTATTTATAAATAATAAATAAATAAATGGTTTATTTATCATCTTATGGAAGTGATGGGAATATAATTAAATAAATAATGGTTTATTTAATTATTTATGGATGATTTAGTCAAATTTAACTAAGAATATTATTTAAATAATGATTTAAATAACTTATTCTTGGGGAATAATTAAATAAATAAGGATTTATTTAATTAAGTTCCTTCTTTTGGGTTAAATATAACCAAGAAATATAAACAAATAAGTTATTTTATGTGGTGAAAGAAATTTTACTTAGGGTAAAATTGGTCTTACATGGTGTACTTGGGTTCATCTAATAATAACAGGTTAGATGACCAAAAATTGGTGTAACAGATTGCCCCCCAACATACGAGTGTTAGGAGCAAATCGTATGACCGAAGTACGTTGTAAGAACTCAATCACTAGGCATCAAGAGAGAGGTGAGAGAGAAATGTAAGGATGTCTGAGGTGTGAAAGGACTAGATCCTAAGGAGACGAGACTTACAGGTGCAACAAGTCTCTATGAAGTGGTACCTGTGCTAAAGGTGGCGGGGAAGGCATACCTATGCCCGCCGAGACAAAGTACAAAGAATAAGGCGCTCGGAAAACCACGGAACGCAATAAGTACAAAGAATAAGGCGCACGGAAAACCACGAAATGCAATAATGAAGCATGTGCTGGCCTAAATAGGAGCCAGATAAATAACATGATGAAGCCCACATACATGCGATGCCTGGAATAATTGTCAGGGCTTATACAATAATATGGAATACATGAGATATAAATATGCCCAAATTCCCCCTACACGTGGGGAAGTGCTCGCAAAAGCTTACAGATACGTGCAAATTGAAGAGGCACTGCAAGCGGCTGAGGCTGATATCATCATAGGAGGGGATCTGCATCAAGGGCTGAAATGAAGGCATCCGGGCATGTGGGGGGATACTTGCAGGGCCACCCCCTCATGAGTGTTGAGACATCTCACACATGCCTGGGAATCACCAATAGTTGTTGTTGCGTCACTGGACCATCAAGTGTATATATCATGATCATGCTAGGAAGAGCTCGAACCACGGTACACTTCCCCCCTAGACCTGGATTCTGGAGGAAATGAGCTGATGTCGACAGAAGGAGGTCTGCCATAGGTGAGGCAAATAAGAGAACCCCACCTAAGGTGCGGGGGAAAATAGTAGAGCGACGACCAAGTAGACACTAATGACGATGATGGAATGAGAGAAATGGAGGAGCGGTTGGACGACTTCCCTTGTTAGAGCATAAAGTGTAGGGATGGCTTGGCAGCGACTGACACAATATCAGGAGGGATAGTGGATAGGGGTACTGAAGGTCATAATGTGTGACATGAGAGAGGGACCGAGCAGGAAAACATGGAGGACTATGGTGGGGTACAAAGGGACTCGGGATAGACTCCATGAATGTGCTGGTGACTCGACTCGACTGCTCTAAACAAGGGAGAATCGATGGTGCTGCCATGCAGTGAAAGACCAATGGGGGACCGTAAAAGAATGAGTACAAAATGGTATCTCATAACGGAAATTGACACGAACAGGAATGAGTATAGAGGCAAGGTGGTGCCCCCAATGACATGTGTTGTAAGTGAGAAAATCCGATTTGTAGGAGAGGTGAATAGAATCTTCGTGGAAAAAATGTGTCCTGGTGAAGTAGCAAGGTACTAAAAACTAAAAGGTACCCAAAGCTCATGAACAGGCCAGGTCGCACTTTTTGGGGTCTGTTCTGTGACCTGGGTAGTAGGTATTGGGCAGACAACTGTGACGTGTCCCAAGAAATGAATTGAAAAGTGCGACTTATCAGAGAAAGGGGGTTTGAGTGTTGTTGTTGGTTGAGATCTGGGATTTTTATGGTTGAGGGACATAGGTGCCCCCAAGCATGTTGTGGTTATGCCAAAATGTATGTAGAAAAAAAAGGGAATCTAAACACATTTTAATGATATGGTGTGCCATTTGTTTTCGTTATGGGTATGCAGGTTGAGAAAGGAAATGGAGGATTACCAATATCTTTTAGTACTACATACATGAATCAAATGGGCTTTAAGTTTCTGGGTTGGCATACTTGGTGCCACTATCCCAAACAGAGGATTTGGACATAATGAACTGATGCTATCTTAGAAAACCTATCGGCTGGTCAACAACAATATCGAAACGATTGGGTTGCTGATGTAAGATGAAGGAACGATAAGGGGTATCATCCCTAGAGTGATCTGAAGTGATATGGGACTTTAGAGGTTCTTCTAAATGTGTAAGAATAATGGTACTAAAGTCGGCATGAGCAGATACACTAGGAGAGTTATGGAGAATGGCTTCTCTTGGTCTCTCAAATATGGGTGCCCCCTTACCCGAACATGGGGTTTCCATGTAATGGCCACGAGGTGGATGTGGTGCGGACGCATGGGGTCAATGTAAGGGGATATAGATAACGTCAGGGGTGGTGATTTCTGCCATACTATCATCATCATGATAGAATATGGGGTGACTGGTGGGAGAAAGACCATCTGATGTGGCGAAGCTACCTGACTCATCATCATGAGAAGAGAGGTTCACATGTGTGTCATCACAAGGGGTGACAGAGGAGTAAGTAGATAAAGGATCTACCGATGTTAGGCCCAAGGTGATCACAGAAGGAAGGTCAAGCGAAACAACAGGGGAAGATTCAGAGGGAATGTTCCCCGAGGGTCTCATGGATGATGATAGGTAGAAAATGGTGGACAAAGGCTCCGTCAGCTTGACATTAGGAGGGGGAATGTCAATGGGAGCAGTCATGTCTGGTAGTTCTGTCGAAGCAAAATGCGCAAATAGGGGAGAGGTGGACTTGTTGCGCTTGGCCTCAAATTGGCGGATCGCGGCTAGAGAGGTGCGGAAGTCCTTGATGCGGGAAAAAAGGTGGGTGTAATGGCCATGGATATCACACAAATCACAGGGGTGGTTGGTGTGAATAGGCATGGGGTTCGTGGCTATGGTCGCGGAAGAAAAAAAGGCTTCAGGGAACACGACATTAACCATGGGCTTGAGATGAGGCAATTCAGGACAAGTATGGGTGGCGTGACCAACAACATCACACAAAACACACTGGGTGGTATGCTTTGGAGGCCAAGGAGGGGCAGGGTTTGTCGGGGAAGCCTTGTCCTTTGATGCCCCCCTGTGAGCTTTTCCATTCTTACCTGAAGCGGTTGCAACAGGAGGTGGACCCTGTTGAGGTGACTGAGGCACTGTTGCAGCGGGAGAAGTCATGGGGACCAGTTGAACCGAGGTCAAAGAAAGATAAGGTTTTGGTTGAACAGGCGGGGTAGAGGCTGGAGGATCAAGGTACCAGATGGGAATCCCAAGGGTCAGGTTAGGAAGAGAGAGGGTGGCCATGACGGGTACCGTGTACACTCCTGGTGGGGGAGCTAGGAACAGTATCTGACCAGTGGGGTAATGGCCAAGAGGGACGGCTCCAAGATGGTTGAGGCCTGGTGGAACCGACCCAGGAGGGTAGAGAGGTGCATGGGTATTAGCGGTAGGAGAAGGGTCAGAAGGGAGAGGTCCGGCTGGTTGAGGCGAAGGCCTAGGAGCGGGTTGCGATGGGCGAGGTTGAGGTTTCTGACTAGCCGAAGCGGGCGGCATGAGGTCGGCCTGAGACGATTACATCATGCAAACATTCGCTGAGCTGGGATCTGAGGCAAGAGGAGGAGGGAGACCAGGGAAGGTCCTAAGCAAGGAGGAGTCTTTGTAGATGCCGGGGGGGGCACTGGTCAAAGAATTGGCGGTTGGCTTATTAGCGACAGAAGAGATTATCGACTCAGGGGAGGTCTGATATTTTGACTCGTGATATGTCAATTGGTCAACGGTGACTATCTTTCCATTATGAGGGAAAAAAATCTTGCGGTGCAATGTGGATGGGATGGTAGACATGGCATAGGTGTAACTACGCCCCAAAAGAATGTTATAGTCAAGAGGGGCGTCGATAACTTCAACGTCAACACAAACAGTCTTGCCCGCAAGGGTGATAGGACAGTTACGGAAAAGGCCGATGGGCTGGGAGGCATGGCCATCCCACACACGAAGAGTGATTGTGGGAAGGGCCAACTCAGGAGATCCAAGTTGTTTCCAAACTGAAGCGAACATCACACAGGTGGATGCCCCCTCATCAATGATGCACCGGGAAATGTGAGCGTTCCAGATTTTGACTGGGATTTGGAAAGCTACGGAAGCAAGAAGAGGAGGAGACTTTGACTGATGAGCGTCGAAAACAATCAATTGGTCATATGTGGGATCTACAGCACCCAAGGCAGATAGTAGAGCTTTTCTTTGAGAGGGGCATGACTGGAGGAGTTCCAGCGTTGACATGGCAGTAGGAGATTGGGCCAGCTCATCTACTATGCTATATGAAGGGGCAGCGCGGTCAAAAGTAGAATTTTGGCATAATGGTCCCCTAGGAATCTTGGTATGAACCTCATCTTTGGGCGGAGGGATAGGCAAGGGACCATTATTTGTCTAAAGAGGCTCTGTAGAACCTAAAGAAGGTGGCTCGGGGACAGATGGAGCAAGAGGCTGGGGGTACGGATTGGAATGAGTTTGAAGGTTAAGGTTGAAGGTTATAGGCTGGTCAGAGTTCATCATGAGGATCTAGTAATCATAGGTACCAGATGGAGGAGGTTGAGTGGTTACCAGTCCATGAGGTGGTTGGGTAGCCACAAATCGCTGCTGGGCATCCACCTGCTGGTGAGGGGGTGGTGACTGCTGTTGTGGGGGTTGAGAAGACAAGGGAGGAGGGGGTGCGAATGCGGGAGGAGCTGGAGCACTAGGCTGTGGATATGGATGAGGTTGGGTAACAGTGTGGTAAACTGGAGATTGGACAGAAAGAGGAGGCATGCCGGATCCTGGATGCGTGCTACTGGGAGGGGGAGAAGTGCAGGAGGTGGTGCCCCCTCCCCCAGGAAAACCATAACTCATGGGAGGTTGAGAGGATGGATGAGAGAGAGCTCCAACAATACCGTCGGAAGCATGAGGTGCCCCCGGTGTATTAGTGCTACCGGGTCTGGGGAGGTCAGGAAGGACGATTTAAACATAACCAGATTGAGCATAGATCAGGTCATATTTCAAGGCTATTTGGAGGGCGGCTTCTTCGGTTTGAGGAAAATGGGATGTGACATCTTTGCCGATGGCGGGTAAGAGAGATCTAAGGAACCAGTCCATGTAGACACGGTCTTCGAAGGTAGGGGCTTGACATAGGCTCTTTCTTCTCTGCCATTCTTTAACATGATCAAATAGGCGGGTCGCAGACGATTGGCGGAAAGAAGTCAAAAGTTCGATACCAGTGTCATAACGAGGGGGAAGCTGGAAATAACATAAGAAGGCGTGGGCAAGGGTTGCAAAGGTGGTATGGGAAGAGGTGGGTTGGTTAACATACCACTTAGAATCTTCACCAGTAAGCGTGCGTTGGAACAATCTAAGACGGATGGAGTCGTCAGTAATGGAATTGGATGAACACCACATATGGAAATATCGGATATGGTTGGAGGGATCTTCACTAGAAAGGTCTTCGAACTTTGGAATGTCGGAGGGGAGCTTGGTTGGCATAGCAGGCCAACTAACATCGTGGCGGATAGGATCATTGATCAGTTGATTGAGGTCAGGGAGACTGAAGCCGGCCATATAAGGGAGCAATGGGGTAGTTGAGGTAGGTCCCATAGTGGCTCCACTGGAAACAGACCCAGCAGTAGTACTGGGGTTGCTGCTGGTAGTAGGCCCTGAAGTAGACATGGTGAAAGTGACACGGGGAGAACCAGGAGGAGGGGGAGAACCCGAACAATCAGAAGAGTCGGAGTGCGGACTCGGGGGAGGACTTACTCGATGACGACGGGAAGGAGGAAGTCATCCAACCGGAAACTGAGGGTGAAGACCAAGAAGTCTTTGGGAGAGGCGCCTTGGGGGTGCAATGATGATGGGAAGAAGAAAAAATGACAAGGGCAGGGAGGGACAAAATCAAGTGAGGTAAAGGACAGAGAGGTGCAGTGAAAATTGATTTTAAAGTCTTTTCCAGGCAGTGTTAACCAGGCGCTTCTTCACTTAGGGTCAGTGTGTGGCGTGTGTTAATTTTAATTTTTTAAACCCAGACGTTTTGAGAGTAAAAGAAAAAGTGTGCTGCGTAACTGAAAATAAATATGCAGTAAATAAGACTAAAAGAACAGAAAATTAACAGCTACTAATGCATCAAAGTAACCCAAGAAGGCGGGTCTCTCAAAACTAGTTTATAAGAGGGAAAAACTAGGTAAAGCACGCTAAAAAGAGGCCAATAGATCTAAGGTCCGGAGGGACTGGGATCTAAAGGGTAAATTTGCTAAAAAATGGTGCAGAGAACAGCAAATAGGAAGAGGCAAGGTTGCTGTTAAAAGGGAGGAGATCAACTAAAAATAGAAGAGACAAGGCATTGGCCTTAGAAATGAAGCCAAACAAAACGATATGAGGTGTTTTGAGAGGGAGAAGAGCTGATCTAAAGGGATCTGAAAAGGAGGTATCAGATCTGAGAAAAATAAGGCTGAAACTCTGAAAATTCAGACTTCTGAAACAGCAAAGACTCTCCCGCAAAAAGTGGAGGGTATTAGAGCCCTAAGGGGCAAGATTCCCTCTTAGTTGAGTGAAGCAGATCAAAAACAGGTCTAAATGGGCAGAGATAGAGGCTGGAAAACCCTGACAGAGCTTCAGACAAAACCCAGAAAAATTTCAGAAAAATTCCAGAAAAAAGTCCAGGTCGCAATTTTTGACCTGTTTTTCGCTCAGGTTGCACTTTTTGGGTTGTTTTCTGCGACTTGAAGCTCCAGGACGCACTTTTTGGGCCAAAAAGTGTGACTTGCACTTCCGGCACTCTCGGCAGTAGATTTCAGAAAAAATTGTCGTCTCAGCTGCGGCTGATGTCGGTCACCTGCGCAATAAGGCCAGAAACACACGGAAGTTAAAAATTTGACTGTTTGAGGGTTTTAGAGGTGGAAAGCACCATAAAAATAGGAAAAACAGAAAATGGAGGAGAAACCCTAGAGTCTGAAATAGCTAGATATGCAGGAATATATAAAACGACAGCGGTCGCAAAAAAAAACCCGTGTGGAGTTGCCAATTGTTAGTATGATTATTTCGTCGTAAAAGATCACTTTAGCTACACATAAAAAATAGCCCTAACATCGATTATGGCTGCAAAATATCTTTAAATTTGCTGCACAAATTCAGATCTAAGTACAAAAGACATTAAGCACATAAAATATAACATGGCTCCATGCATCCAATGAACAAGACAGGAACAAAGTGTTTAAAAGAATATTTTGTATTATATTAAAGAATGGGGCACCTGAGAGGAAAACAAGAAAGGTGTTTTCTGGTTCTCCTCAGTGGGATGGGTTCTTGGAAGTCCTCAATGTTTCAGATCTAACATTTCTCTCTCTTATGGATGTAGAAAAGCAAACATGGAACTCAATGGGAGTTCATAAAACAAAATGGAAAATGGTGACCAAGAGTAGATCCAGAGTGATCTAATGCAATGAAGGTGACTAATGAATGGGGAAAACCCTTCTATTTATAACAAAATATTAGGGTGTTCTAGAACTCGGTGCATGAATAAAATATTATTAATCACATTCTAGAATCACCCTTTAGGAATATTTTATTATATAACAATGTTACCGATGAAATAGGTAACCGAAATGTTACCTACTTTTTTTTTGTAGCATAAAAAGCACCCGATTTTGAAAAGTGGTGATGCAGAATCACCATTTTTTTTTTTGGTGCACATTTTTGACACTCTAAAATTTTTATTTATGAAGTATGAATATTTGTTTTAAAATGTTAGTGATTTTCATGATAATTTTGAAATGTATTGATGCAGCACCAATTTTTTTTTTTTTTTTTTTTTTTTAGAGCGGTGATTTTCATGCTAATTTTGAAACGTATTGATGCTGCATCAACCTCTTTTTTTTAGAGCAGTGATTTTCATGCTAATTTTGAAACGTATTGATACTGCATCAACTTTTTTTTTTTAGAGCAGTGATTTTCATGCTAATTTTGAAACGTATTGATGCTGCATCAACCTTTTTTTTTAAGAGTGGTGATTTTCATGTTGGTAATAAAACACAAAACTTAGATAAAAAATATATATAAAAACAATAAAAAACCCAATAAAAATGTAAAAAAAACAAAAATAGCTAATAAAAATAAAAAATTTAAACAAAAATAAATTAAAAAAAACAAAAATATTTGAAAATTATATCAAAGGAAATGACAAAATTTGAAGAAAAAAACACATAATTTTAAGAAAAAAAACAAAAATTGACCAAAAAATTAAAAAAAAAAAAATCAAAAACATTTTTTTCTAACTTATTAAAAAAAACAATATATTAAAATATATATATATATATTTAAAAAAAAAAATTTAAAAAATTAAAATTACAAAATTAAAATTTAGAAAAAAAAAATTTAAAAAAAAAGAAATTAAATTTAAAAATTTAAATTAAAAAAAATAATAATAATAAGGAAAAAAATACAAATTTTAAAATTTACAAAAAAAACAAATTAAAAAAAAAACCAATTAAAATTGAAAAAGATAAAGAAAATTAAAAAAAAAAAAAAAACCTATCATTAAAAAACAAAAAAAATGAAAAAAAACTAGTGCAAATAATTAAAAAACAAATATACATAAATTTAGTGTTTTTTTTTTTTTTTAAATGAAACCATTTATAGATTTTTAAAATGAAAAACTAAATAAACGAAAAAATTAAGAAAAACAATTAAATTAAATTAAAATTTAAAAATTTTAATAAATAATTTTTAAATTTTAAATTTAAAAAAATAATTATTCTATAATATTAAATATAAAAGAAATTAAACAAATTGAATTTAAAATAAAAAAAATTGAATAAAAATAATAATTTTAGATATTTTGAAATTCAAATTTAAAAAAAAAAAAATCAAATTAAAATAAAAATATTAAAAATTAAAAAAAATAAATAAATAAAAATAAAATCAAATAAAAAATAGTTGTATATATATATATATATTAAATTTTTTTTTTTTTTAAAAAGGAATTTTATTTTAAATAAAAATATTAAATTAAAAAAAAAAATTAATTTTTTGAAAAAGAAAATTATTTTTTGAAATTTAAAAAACAAAAATAAAAAAAAATAAAAAAAATCAATTTAAAAAAAAACAAATTAAAAAAAATTAATTAAAAAAAAATGTGGTGGTGGTTGTTACGGGGCGGCCCGCCCGCTGGGCGGCGCCACCGGGGGCGGCCCAGCCGGCCTCCCGGCCCCCGACGGGCGGAGGGGCGGTTCCCGGAATCGGCTGCGGGAACCGATTCCGTGAACCGCCCCTCCGCCCGTCGGCTGATGTATAGGCTGATGTATATACCTATTTTAATTTAAGTTCATATATATATTTTAATTTTTATAATTTAAATTTAATTTATTTTTTATAGTTTATTTGTTTCTTTAATATATTTTGTTTTAAATTTAATATTTTCATTGTATTTTATTTTTATTTTTTATTTTTAATTAATTTTTCTTTTTTTTTCTTTATAATTTGAATAGTGTTTTTTTTTAATTTTGAATTTTTAAATTTATTAAAATTTAATATATTTCTTTAAATTTAATTATTTGTTTTAATTTTTTCTTTTCTTTTTTTAAATTTAATAAGCATTTTCTTTTTCTTTTTAAATTTAATTTCTATATTTTATTTTTTATATTTTCTTTTTTTTTAACTTGTTTTTTTTTTTTTAATTTAATAATTTTATTTTGTTTTTATTTTTATTTTTTTATTTTTATATTTTTTGAAATTTTAATCTTAATTTTTTTTTGGTTTATTTTTTTAAAAAAAATTCCTTGAATTTTAGGTTTGTTTTAATGATTGAATTAAAAATTTTACTGTGTTTTTATTTTAATTTTTTTTATCTTCATATATTTTTAAATTTTAAGCTTTTAAATGTTTTTATTTTTTAAATTTATTTTTTTCTTAAATTTTAGGTTTTTTTTAATGTTTGAATTTTAAAAATTAAAAAATGTTACTTCTATTTTTAAAAATGCCAAAAGTATGACACAATTTTTTTTTTTGTTATTCCAGCATCAACTAATTTCGTTTTGAGGGTGTTTTTTCAATCTTTTTTCCAAGAAACAATTTTGTTTTTACAATAATTTTATAAAATGTTGAAATTTGACCTTAAAAAAAAACGAAGTGCGTTCTGGAAGACACACTTTTTTTGGGGGGGGTGTTTTTTCAATCCTTTTTTCAACAAACAATTTTGTTTTTAGCATAATTTTAGAAAATGTTGAAATTTGACCTTAAAAAAAAAACAAGTGCGTTCTGGAAGACACACTTTTTTTTTTTTGGGTGTTTTTTCATGTTTTTTGAGAGTTTTTGGGCTAGAGTTCCCGTTTTGAGGTCAGGTTACCTATTTCATCGGTAACTATGTTATATTTGTTGGAGGGAAAAGGTCTTTTGACTTGGGTC
>JAXQQM020075817.1:0-134538 GCA_034641835.2 Pinus albicaulis
GAGGGAGGAGGAGGAGGAGGGGTAGCGGAGGGATGGAGACAAAGGGATGAGGAGGAGGAGGAGGAGGAGAGTATGGGATGGATAGGAGGAGGAGAGGGACGGACAAGGAGGAGGAGGGGATGGGATGGAAAGGAGAAGGGGAGGGGAGGGTATGGAGAGGAAGAGGAGAGGAGGGGAGGAGGAGGGGAGGAGGCAAGGAAGGGTAGGAGAAGGAGGGGAGGAGGAGGAGGGAGGGGCAGGTAGGAGTGGGAGGAAGAGGAGTGAGGGGAGAGAAGGAGGAGGGTGGAGAGGAGGGTAGGTCGGAAGGAGGAGGAGGAGCAGGAGAGGAGGAGATGAGAGGGGAGGGGAGGAGAGGGGAGCAGAGCGGAGGGGAGGGGAGGAGAGGGGAGCGGAGCGGGGGGGAGGGAGGGAGGTGAAGTGGGGTGAAAGGTAGGGGAGGAGAGGAGGAGGTGGATAAAGGGAGGGAGGGGAGAGCTGTGGATGAGCAAGAGGGAAGGAGTTGGTGAGGGTAGTGGAGGACGAGGAGAGGGAGGGAAGGGGAGGAGGGAGGGAGGGAAGGGGAGGAGAAGGAGGGTAGGGTAGAGGAGGAGGATGGAAGGAGGGAGGGAGGGAGGAGTAGTAGGAGATGATGGAGAGGAGGAGGAGAGCAGGGCAGGGGAGGAGAATGAAGGAGGAGCAGGGGGGAGGGTGGAAGGCGAGGGTCGGGGATGAGTAGGAGGGAGGTAGGAGGTGAGGGTAGTGGAGGAGGAGGAGGGGTAAGTGTCAGAAACACGATTTAGCATTCCTTGACTCGGGCGAGTCGGGCGCCCCACACCAGCGCACATAGGCAAAACGGTGGACGGGCGCGTGCCACGATGACGAACATGCCCACCGGCACCTTGGGTCGTATCGGGAAACATGAGACGTTATGGGCATTTCGTCCCAGCATAACTGAGGGTGTGTGACATAATGGGTGAGCGACACATTTTGCATAACATCGGAGTGACATTTATAGCACGTCGGTCATTGTCGGAACAAAATCGAGTGGGCTAGCTGACGTTACAACAAGATATGGCAGAGGGCGTGCACCGAGGGTAGGGTTGGCTGCAGTCCACTGAGAGCCATTCGAAGCCCTCACATCGATAGAAGTCATGGTATTAATAACATGACAGAACGGACAATTGATATCATCGATGGACGGACACATGATCCAACGTACATTCTACCGCAGCATTGGACTTGTGGAGATTATAAAAGGATGAGCTTGCAGGTCGGGCCAACAGAAGTTTGAATGTATTTGGGTCAGCTTGAGTAGTGAGTGCGGAGTGCACAATATGGGTCACAAGACGTGCAACAACAACAGATTCGGTTCAACAGACAAGTGCAGAGTGTAGGGCGTAGGTCACAGGTCACAATAGTGTGTGGAGTTTGACAGTCGCAGTCATGACCGTGGGTGAGGGTCGGGTTGCTGGACACTACAGCAGACACGATGGAGGCTGAACACGTTCAGGGCACAGGTCGAGTCATGTGACTCCTCGATAGCTTGATTGAACATGCAACGGGTCGAGTTGTGCGACATGCGATTTTTATGTAAAACAGGTGCTCAACCTGTATAAAAACAACGAGCCAATTTTACCATATTTATATATATAATTGTGTTTTATAACATGGTTATGTGCACATTTCTAATTTCTGAAGATGTTTTATATTCTTCATGAAACACATTTAATAAGTGAACTTTAAAACTTGGAAAACTTGAAAGGCATAGTTCGGAATATGATTAAAAGAAAAAGTAATTGTTTAGCCAGAGACGCATGGCCTGCCAAGGAGGGAACAAAGGATGGGGGAGTGACAGATGGTATCAGAGCCAGCAAGAAATGTTGTAGTGACTGGGTACGTATGCAGTCTGAATTTTCTGATAAAACTTGGTTCCATAGCTTGGGGTTTCTTGATCTAGAGGTTCTAGGGAAAAATATGCAAGTAATGGTGGATGATGGTGCCACACGTAATTTTATGTCGACAACTATAGAAAAGGAATTTCGGTTGCAACTTCTTCCCATTGATGTGGAAGTGAAGGTAGTGAACTCCAAGACTAAAGTGTCGGGTTTACAAATGAAGTGTCAGTTCGTATTGGTGATTGGCAGGGTTGTCTAGACTTCACTATGATGGATATGAGCGACTTTGACAAGATATTGGTGTAGGACTTCTTGAAGGGTAACAAAGAAGTTGTTATGTCTTCCAAGAGTGAGATAGCATTATGGAAGGACTCATAGTGGTGGACTTTACCTACTCATGCGCAGCATAGGGAAGTGAATGTGCAACAGGTTTCTGCACTAAGTATGAGAAAAGCTATGAAGGACCCAAGGATTGAGACATTTGCAGTAGTCATTCGTGGAGTCAAGACTGATGATGGAGTGGGGATGCCTATTCCTACCAAGATTTTTGATCTACTGAAATGTTATACATATCTTATGCATGATGAGTTTACAAAACTACTACCACCAAGATGCGTAGTGGAACATTCCATTGAGATAGAGCCCGAAAAGGAACCTCTTGCCAAAGCTCCCTATCGACTGTTAGGGCTGGAATTGAAAGAGTTAAAGAGGCAGCTAAAGGAATTATCTAAAGCAGGTTTCATTCGACCTTCAAGGTCCCCTTATTGTGCTCCAATATTTTTCCAATGGAAGAAGGATACAAATGAGTTGTGGATGTGTTGTGATTATCATGCGTTTTACAAGCAAACGATAAAGAATAGATATCCTCTACCACTAGCATCGAATTTTTTTGATAAGCTTGCGAAAGCCCGAGTGTCTTCTAGGATGGACTTGAGATAGGGGTAATATCAGGTGCAAATATTTGAAGGAGACGAGAAAAGGACCGCGATTATGACGAGATATGGAAGCTCTGAATTCCTATTCATGTCATTCGGGTTGTGTAATGCTCTAGCCACATTCTGCACATTGATGAATGATGTACTTCATCCATACCTTGACACCTTTGTGGTGGTCTACTTGGATAACATCGTAATTTTCAGTGATAACATGGAGGATCATAAGAATCATTTGGCACTAGTCTTCGAAGCGCTAAAGGAACAACAACTATACTTGAAGAAATCTAGTGTATGTTTTCCTAAACTGATATTTCGTTCCTTGGCCACACTGTTGGACAAGGTCACATATAGATAGAGATGAGAAGATTCAAGGATATATAGGATTGGGTGGAACCAAAGAATGTCCATGATATGACATTTTTCTTGGGGATGACCAACTACCAAATAAAGTTTGTAGAAGGGTATTCCAAGATAACTGCACCGCTGACAGACCTTCTGATGAAGTGGAAGTGATGGAATTGGACAGAGAAGTCTCATGAGGCTTTTGAGGAGTTGAAGAGAAGGATGGTGACAACACCGATACTGATCCTACCTAATTTAGAGAAACCATTTGAGGTTCACTCTGATGCATCAGATTTTTAAATTGGAGGGGTTCTATTGCAGGATGGGCATCCAGTGGCTTATGAAAGTCAAAAGTTGCAAGATAGAGAGTGCAGATATCTGGTCCATGAAAAGGACATGAATGCCATTATTCATTGTCTTCATGTATAGAGACATTTTTTTTTTTTGTAATTAACACTAATTCTATTAAAAATTAACATAATTATATAGAGCTTCCATTATCCCACCTAAGGAAGCCTGAGCACAGGGCGTGACTGCCTAGAAATATCATGGTTTGGATAGCCCTTCGTGGGGAAACCAGTCCCAAAAGATTAAAATTTTCCGCCCTTGTGAGGGAAACCGACATTACATCCCAATAGTTTGTCAAAAAAACTAAAATATAACATGCTACTCTGCAAGCAGAGGATAAGACCACAAAACAACCAGAAAGAGCATGAAGACTTTGAACCTGGTAAACCAAAACCTCTGAGGTGTCTTCTGACTACTGAGCATCGGTGTCTGAGGGCGGTTCTTCAACGATTCTGTAGCCCCATTCGTCGCTGTTCCTCTCGTCCTCCGTGGAAGGTGGCACATTGCCTTTGTCCTCGTGATCCACGTTGCCTTTGTCCTCGTGATCCACATTCTGAACCTATAGAGAAACGTTCGGGATAGGATTTAACTGGGCCAAGTTAGCAGGAACAGGGCTGGGAACAGAGGGGCCCTAGAGAGTGATGGAGGGACCAAGAGCATAAGGCAGAGGAAGCATCAAATGAAAGGATTCTTCACAAACAGAAACCATAACAAAGGCTTTGAGTACCGGACGATCAAATGTGCAGTGGAAGGTGAACTCAGCACGTTGGGAAGTCTGGTGGCGGGAAGAAGAGGAATGCAGGTGAGGGGCAGAGGGAGCTTCAGGAGGGCGAACTGGAGGCTCAGAGTGAGGTGTGGAGGGAGGGCCACGAGGTCTGCCTCTGCGGCCTTTGGATGCCAGGGAATCATCTGAGGAAGAGTCAGAGGCAAGGGGTGACGGAGAGCGATGAGCTCTGGCCCGACAGGAGCCCCGTCGATAGCGCATGCGCTGGCGTAAATGCGGCATGGCAGAGGGAGGAAAATGAAGCGGGCAAGAAGGCAGAGAATGCACAGTATCTCTAGAGCAATACTGCAAATTGGTAGAACAAAAATGACTATCCGAGTAATGGAAATCTGGAGTGGTTTCCAAGCACCATACCAGTTCACACATTCTGCCAGTTTGTGTTCGAGCACTGGGTATCGAGCAAGAAGACGGGCAAGCAACACAGTAAAACACAGCAGTAGAGAAAACAGGGCAGTCGCCAAGCATAAAATCCCGATCCATGTCAAGAGCCGAAATGAAGTAGATGAAGAGCCTCCTGCGAAGATGGTTCCAGAGCCTGTAGTTGATATGGCGTGGGGTGGCGAATTGAATGCCACAGTAATTGCGAACGTGGGAGGCCATATGGCCTGCACAAAGGTTCTGCCTCGAGAGGCGACGAGGGACTCCAGTCGCATCACAATTAACTGGAGGCAACCGCATCTGGTGTTCATGTCTGGAGACATTACTTGGTGGGGAAACCATTCATTTTTAAGACTAAAAATGTTTCTGCAAGTTATTTTGCATCACAACCAAAGCTTTCAGTGAAGCAATCTCCTTGGGAAGACTTCTTGGTAGAGTTTGACATGACGCTTGAGTACGGCCCAGGAAAACTGAATTTTGTTGTAGATGCCCTCAGTAGAAAGGCACAACTAGCAGCATTAGAAGTAGAAGATCGATCTAACAAGACAAGAAGTAGGGTCAACATGTCCACATAGATGCAGGATAAACTTCGAGCTAGTGTGGAGGCAGATACACAAGAAAATTTGATCTTGAAGCTGGTAAAGGAGGGGCTAACAGAGAAATTTCACTTACGGGATGGCTTCTTGTTCTTTGGGAATCAACTCTACATTCCAAAGTCATCAGGACTTAGGAGGCACCTTTTGAATGAATTCCAAGACTCAGCTTGGGCTGGCCACCTAGGGCAGCATCAGACTATGGGATTATTGGAGAGAGGATACTTCCGGGAAAGGACGAGGCAGGAAGTGGAGGAATATGTACATACGTGCATCATTTTTCAACAGGACAAATCGGATACTCAAAGACATGGGGGATTTTTGTAGCCTTTATTGATTCGAGAGAGACCATGGATGAGTGTCTCTATGGAATTCATTTCTCACTTACCAGTGGTACAGGGGTATAAAGGGATCATCATTGTTGTAGACCTTTTTTCCAAGTATGCCACCTTCGTTCAAACGAAGATGCCATGTGGAGCAGAGAAGGAAACTCAGCTTTTCTTCAAATACTTACAAGGAAAGTATTTACAGAAAGCTATTTATGAGAAGTAAATGTTGGAAATACTTGCACTAAAGAAATGGTGACCTTACCTAATGGGAAAACACTTCAAGGTAAAAACTGATCATGATAGTCTTTAATACTTTTTGGAACAAAGATTGTCTTCAGAAGAGAAGCAAAAATGGGTGACAAAGTTTTTGGGTTATGAATTTGAAATCATCTACAAAAAAAGGAAGCTAAATGTTGTTGTTGATGCACTGTCAAGAAAGGATGAAGAGGTGGAAGAATTTATTTGTTCCATTTCTATTATCCAATCAGATTGGCTAACCGAAGCAAAGGATGAATGGAAGAATGATGAAGAAGTGTGGACACTCATTCAAAAGTTGCAGTAAGATCCTAGGACATCTGATACATTTAGTTGGAAAAATTATTCCTTATGGTACAAATATCACTTATATATTTGTAATAATTCCTAGCTAAAGAAAAATATTATTTTGGAATTGCACACCTCTCCCTTAGGACGACACTCAAGATTCTCCAAAGCTTACCACAGCATGAAGAAAGATTTTTTTTAGGATGGCCTTAAATCTGATATTCAGAAGTTTGTGGCGGAATGTTTAGTTTTCCAGCAAAATAAAGTGGAGACAAGTAAGAGTTCGGGTCTTCTACAACATTTATCCATTCCAAGTCAACATTGGGAGGATGTTTCAATGTATTTTATCACAGGTTTTCCTAAGTCTGAAGGAAAGAGTGTCATCATGGTGGTAATTGATAGACTTACCCATTATGCACACTTTTTTGCATTATCTCATCCATTTAAAGGAAGTATAGTTGCTACTTTATTTATGGAAACAATTCAAAACCTACATGGAAACCCAAATGTTATTGTAAGTGACAGATATCCCATTTTTACTAGAAATTTTTGGACAGAATTATTTTCTTATTTGGGTACTAAACTAGCTTATAGCTCATCTTATCATCCTCAATTGGATAGGCAAACTGAGATAGTGAACAAATTTTTGTAAGGATATCTTCATTGTTTTCTATCTCATAAACAAACACAATAGGTCAAGTGGTTACCTCTAGCTAAATGTTGGTATAACACTTCCTTCCATACTGTAACAAAAATGACCCCATTTATGGCACTTTATCGATATCATCCACCGTCCATCACATCATATTTAAGAGAAAATTATAAGGTTCAAGCAGTGGAATACCACATTGAGCATGAACAAAAAGTTCTCCAACTCTTAAAGGATAACCTAAATTTGGCACAAAATCGAATGAAACAACAGGTAGATCAACATCGCAACAAGAGAAGTTTTGATGTAGGAGACAGGTATTTTTATAGCTACAACCATAAAAAAAATGTCCTTCAATGAAGATCAGAAGGATAATAAATTATGTCCAAAGTACTATGGTCCTTACAAGGTGTTGCAAAATATAGGTACTATGGCATACAAATAAGAGCTTCTGGGTTCTTCTTGAGTGCACTGAGTTTTGCATGTTTCATGCTTAAAGAAGGTTATAGGTGAAAAAATTCCAGTTCAAACAATATTGCTAGAACTTGATGAGGAAGAAAAAATCATATTGGAACCTGAAGCAATCATGAAAACAAAAACTCGACAGCTACGAAATCAATCAATTCCAGAGTATCTCATCAAGTGGAAAAATTTACCCATTGAATATTTCACATGGGAGGATGGAATTTTATACAGAAGCATCCAGAGCTACTCAAGTGTTGAGGAAAACACTTTTCTAAAGGAGAGGGGCATGTTAGGTCCCTATATTACAAGTGTATCCCGTTATTGTTGGTAGTGTAGCCCCCTTATTTTTATTTTTGTACCCATGTAGCCCCCATATTGTTATTATTGTGCCCCATAAAAGCCATTATTGTTATTATTGTGCCCTTACATTATTATTTCTAGGTGGGCTAGGATTATATTGTGACCCCATGGACTCCTATATACAGGAAGGAGGCTCTGCCATTTGAATCATCCAAGAATTGTTCATTTATGTAATGTAAAGGAGGTTTCCCCCACGAAGTGGTTGATTTCTAAGGTGTTGATCTCTCTTTTCTTCTATTTTTGGAGTGATTTTCATAACTACCATTATATAATTTTTGAGTCTTTATGTTGACCATATCTCTCGCACCAAGGTTGATCAATGTCTTATGTCATAATATATTTACATTTTACAAAGAGTAATGTTGGAGTTGATTATTCAACCTTTGGCATAAAGTTAATAAATGATTGGACCTATGCCTTTATGCATGCAGATCCATCGTAGCTTGCTCGGATGTTACATTGGAATGTGGAGACAACTGGCCCTCTATACATCATCGATTGGGTTTTGGATCTACGGTCAGTATGGTTCCTAGGGTGGTTAGGGTATTACCCTATCACCTGAACCCTAACTGAAATCTTTATTCAGTTCTGTTGTTTGATCACCATGCTTTGCAACTCATGTAGCTCCTCCGTCCGTTTCGGTATTCTGGGCAAGCTATGTCAATGGCTCTTCACCAATCCTTCATGTTACCATCTGAGCTTGTCATATTCTACTAAGCACATTTTTTCTGCATTGTTACTGAGGGTTTGACAGATTTTTGTTGGGACTCTTGCACAGTCATCAAGATCGTCGATAGTGGAACCTAAAGGGTGAAGCTCCCAGTGTGTCCTTCGAACTGGTTTGCGGCTAGAATGGTTTTTCTTCACATATTTCTTCAATGGTGAGTAAATATGTTCTGATTCAAGTTTAAGTTTTACATTTTTTTTCCATCACTTACCTCCGGTTTTATTTTTAACATAATAAGCTTACTGTTGGAACGTGTGCGAGGAATCTCGCTATCTATTCGTATCGCGATAAGTTTACTCCTTCCCTTGTCATATTTACCATATCTTATAGTATTTACATTTGTATCATGTTCAGGGTTATTGATTTTCCTTAGCATCTTTTGCAGGTATAATCTCATCCCTCTATAATAAACTTTGTCTTCATGTTACATGCGGCATATCCATCTGATGATCTGCACTCCCTTACAAGTGCACAAGGGTAGCCTCCCTTTTCACATAATTAATTTTTCGAGGAATAAAATTGCCTGAATTCACATTCACAGATTCTTACTTCTCCTGTAATGTAATTTTAGATAATTACATACTTCAAATTCATTTTATACCTCTCCAACAAATATTCATATTCTCAGAAATTCTAATCATAAGACTATAAAATTAAAATATTATTTCTCTTTTCTTTCCAGACTAGATTACTTATCGCAATTAAGTAATGTTGATGGCCGCAATTAAGTAATGTTGATGGCATCCCCCCAACCTTGAGCGAGGCAATGATTTTCTCCGCTCTCCCCATGCTCCTCACAAAAGTAGGATTTCGGACCAGTGCTTCAAGGAGGTAGGCCTCAGGACTCCTGTCCAGTCTCATCTCCTATAACATGTAGCAAAGTTCTATTGGTTTTCCACTAGCTTTGGATGCTCTCTCCTTCTAGCTTCCTAGTTGTTCCTTATTTCCTGCACAAAACCCATTTCCTCCTCTTGGATTATCTTTTCATTGGTTTCCCACCAGCTCTGGATGCTTTTTCCTTCCATCTTCCTAGTTGTTCCTTATTTCCTGCACAAAACCCCTTTCCTCCTCTAGGATTTTCTTTTTATCCCTAGAGGAAAGCTAACTGCTAGTAACTTCTTAATCAACTAGTTTGGAGTCTTTGAAACCTTTTACCATCATATTTATAGGTAACTGCGAGTAAATTCTTAATCAACTACTTTGGAGTCTTGGAAAACTTTTACCATCAGATTTATGAAACATACGATAATTAAATCTTTTATTCAAAAGAAAAGCTTCAATTCATAACTTGCTTTAGTTCATAACTTGATTAACATACTTGTTAATTTGGGTGTTACAAAAGGGCTCCAAAATGTGTAAGAGTAGTTGAAACCATTTTATAAATAAATTTTCTTCCCAATTTTAGTTTTATTATTTTTCATAATTACATGAAAATATAATTTTCATAAATTTTTAAACCATTTTTTCTTTTTTTTTTGTCAAAATATACCTTAAAAATATATCCGATCAGTGTGAATCCAAAACAAATGGACTATGGAAATTAAAATTATTAAAAATTAATTTAAATTAATATAAAAATATTATACCATATATTTATTTTATCATGAATGTAATTAATATTTATTTATATTAAAATTATTTCTGTAGATATATATATATATATATATATATATATATATATATAGAATTGAGATATATAAGGATAGATATATAAGTATATATATATATTTTTCAATTGAATATTTTAATATATAATTTTAAGAATTATTTATTATAATATGGTAATAGTTATTTACATTATAATTTATTTAGTTGATTGTTTAAAAGAAATAAATTATTATTTTAATTATTTTAAAATAATATTTTTGCTATGCAAAAATATGTAAAGTTGTCATTAACACGATTTTATTTCAATATAGTTTAATATATTTTAAAATATCATATGATTTAATTAATATATTATAATAATTGGTAACTTCTTTACTTTCTTTAATTTTTTGGTAATTTCTTAAACAAGAGTATGGATTAAATATAAAAAGAGGTTTTTTTATGATATCTCTGGTTTATTTATATTTATATATATTTACCATGCCTCTTTTTTTTACCATGGTATATGGCCCATAGGCTTAGTATATACTCAGATGTTGATTTCTAATCATATTTGATATATTTTATGTATTAAGCTTCACCTAAATAAAACCTCATTATTAGTTTTAGTAAATATAAAAAGGTTTATGAAGTAAATATAAAAAGAGGTTTTATTTATTTACCATACCTTTGGAGTAAGTATAAAAAGAGGTTTAATATGTTATTTACCATACCTCCGTTTATTTATATTTTTATTTATTTACCATACCTCTTTTTTGTGAATATACTCTAGCATTTCAAATGTTTACTTACCTTACATTTATTACTTTACATTTCTCACATTACATCTACACATGTGCCTTAATAATCCAATAAGATCAATTTTACTTAGATCTCATCAATATCCTTAATTCCATATTGCCAAGCTCCAAGATAGGTCAATTTTATTTTTCAATTTTATATTTACTTTTATTTATATATAATTTCACCAAGTCAAAATGTTTACATAACAGGACAACATAGTATATTACAACATCCCCGACCATACTAAGTTGGAAATGGCCTCTCCACTCAATAATAACTTTTAAATTATAATTAAATGTATAATATCGTGTCCAAAAAGTTTGTTGTAACATTATATTAGATGTATGAAAGAGTTATATTAGAGTTATTTTTTATTTTCCAATAAAATAGATATCTGTAAAATTTCAAAAAATATTTCATTACAATCTATAAATAAAATTTTCAATGTCTTTATTAATCAAATTACATCTTATCTTTATTTACAAAAACCATTGCAAGTAAAAAAATTAATATAATGGAAACGTTTTAAATTCTCATAAATTATATATTTTTTCTTTATTTACTTATTTTAAATTAAGAAGCAATAGACACCTTAAGATATGATTCCTCTTAATAATATATATTAAATTTTAAACCAAAATGAATTTAATTTATACATTTTATTTTTATATATTTTATTTTTTTTCCATTTCTCAATTATAATACTAGTTAAACCTAAAAAATTACGATATAATTAAATTAAAAAATTAATATGAAGAAAATAATATTTATCTAAAATAATAACTAATATTAAAAAAATTGATTATATAATAATTTTTTTACTACTACTCATTTTTCATAATAAACTTGAAATTATTACTAAAATATTAAAATTAATTTGTCAAATATACTTATTTGTCAATTTCAATAATCTATTATTTTTACACTTACATCAAAATATAACTTATAGAATTGAGATTAAATGATTTGTTTTTCTTTTTTCTTGTATTTGTAAGTAGAAATAAGTTTTAAAAACTAAGTTAAAGCGAGTTTCAGTCAATTTTTTTTGGTTTAAGATTGTCCCAAAAAAACGCATCCATCTACTGAGTGATCTACAAACATTAAAATGATCTACAAACATTAAAATTATCAAAAAGTAATATATATATATATATATATATATATATATATATATATATATATATATAATTTTCAAATTCTGTTCATATTAATTAAATATTTCAATGTTATTTGAAATGTAAAAAAAAAAATTACACATGTAACAATCTCAATTAACCTACTTTATTTTGAATTCTTAAATTTTTCACACCGCTCAAGAATTGTTACCGTTATAGAAAAAACAAAAAAATGTGGTCAGAAAAGCCAAATGGGGTATTTGCTTGAGCATGTGTCCTACAAACAGTAAAGAGATAAAAACTTTTGTTATGGATAAATTCCATAAACATACTTGGAAGAAAGAGCTAGAGAGAAAGAAGAAGTACTACATAGAAGAGTTTAACCCCACACATAACCATCAACAAAAGGCATACATAGGGGCCGATATTTCTTGGAGATCTAAAATTCTTATTGCTCAATTAAGGACTAATTCTCATCAACTCCGTTGTGAAACAGGGCGCTGGAAAAGGCCAAAAGAAATGTGGGAAGAAAGAGTAGGTATTTTTTGCTCCTCCGGAAAAGTGGAAACAGAAAAACATTTCATTCTAGAATGTGAGGCCTTCAAGGACACCAGAGAAAACTATGCAGGCATTTTGGCAGCTAATTCTTGGGATAATCTATTCAGCGAAGAGTTTGTCAATAAGCTGGGAGTGCTCATTGTAAAACTTCACAGAAAAAGGGCCGAATACAAGAGTCAGATAGAGAAGCAATCTGTCCCATAGGCTATTTTTAGCCTCGTGGACATTAAAAATTCTTTCTTTCTTTCTTTCTTTCTTTCTTTCTTAAAGTTTTTACTTCTGCTTGAGCGTTCTCTTAGGTTATGTGTTTTGTTCCAGCGGAGATCGCGTGTTTTGTTTCGGTGGACATCGGCATTCCACTATTGCATGGGCCATCCCATATCAACTGAGTGTCATTATTATAGTTCATTTGATCCAATATTTGTAAAAAAAAAATTCTTGTTTCGATTTATACACTTTTTTCTTGTTGGATTTATACACTTTATTTTGGGCAGTTATGTATGGAGATAATGGAGAGGGACGAGGAGTCAAGAAGATAATTGAAGAGGTAGACACAATTTGCCTATGAATTTTCCAGCTTCAAATACTAATTATATGATTGTTTTTTTAACCAATTTAGAAGGAATTTTAACATTGTCTTTAATACATATATCAACACATCTCTTCACTGCAAATGTTCTCAGCGGGTTCTCTATATTTTTTTGTGATCCATCTAGTATGGCTAGCTGATTACAAGTGTTCATTACATTTTGTCTTTGATTTTATTTGGAATTCTATCCTTTTCAAGAATGATATAAAACAGAGCACGGGAGAAAATGTTTCATCCTCATTTTTTTCTTCTGCTTCAGCACTCTCTCAAGTTGTGTTTTGTTCTGGCGGAGATCGGTATTCCACTGTTGCATGAGCCATCCCATATGAACTGAGTGTCATTATTATTGTCGATTTGATCTGAGATATCCCATATCTGTAATTTAATTTTTTTTGTTTGGATTTATAAACTTTTTTTTGGGTTGTGTTTAATAGGACCAATTTTGACAATTTGCCGGCATGTATGGAGATAATGCAGAGGGATAAGGAGTCAAGAAGATAATTGAAGAGGTAGGCACAATTTTCCTCTGAATTTTCCTGCTTCAAATACTAATTATATGATTTTTTTTTTAACCAATTTAGAAGGAATTTCAACACTATTTTTTTAAATGCTTGCCTAATACATAATTTATAATTTAATCAAGATTCATTGTCAACACATCTCTTCACTGCAATTGTTCTCAACGGGTTCCCTGGATTTTTTGGTGCTCCATCTAGCATGGCTAATTGATTAGTAGTGTTCATTAAGTTTTGTCTTTTATTTTATTTGGCATTCTATCCTTTTCAAGAATGATATAAATGGTTTATTAGGCAAGATGATTCTACCCAGATATTGGATGTAGAATTTAATGTTCCAATGGCCAAAATATTGACGGTAACCGTAAAATATTTACAGAGTTATTACTCTGTGCAACCAAGAGATATTTACTGAGATGTTCCTTAGGTACAAGTAGCAAGGTCTCTACTCTGATGTTTCTTAGGTACAAGAAGTAAGGTCTCTGCTGTGTGTGAAAATGGAAGGTGTTCAACTATTTACCTCTGCAAAAATGGAAGGTTAGAAGTCTCCACCAATCAATTCAAATTTCTCCATCTATTCACCTCCACATAAAATCCATAGTATCCACATTACCGCACATCACTATTCAGCGAGGATATTATTGTGTGTGATGGAGATATTGTTATTGTGTGAGCGGGAAGAGAAGTTAGATTTGTGTTAGAATTTCTATTTGTGATTCCCAATCCGACATACCTCATGGACCAACAATTAAGGAAAGTAATAAAAATTATGGGGAACAAATTGTGAATTTGATTGGTATCAAAACCCAATTCAGGATATTGGGTACATACACATTGACTGGATGTCTGTAACTAATTGTCATTCCAGGAAAGTGTTTAGATGTTTTGAATTCCTATAGAATAGAGAATGCCATGCATATTACCTTAGAATGCATGCTGTGGGAAAAGTTCAAGATGGACTAGGTTTTTCGATGTCTCTGGATTGTTTGTCTTACAAGCTCGTGCAGTCCAATTTCCACTACTACGCATCACAACTCTGTATTTCCGTAATATTCAACCGTAATGCCTTTATATTTCTGTTATCCTCCACCCATAATGTTTGCATTAGGGTCTCCAACACTAATACAAGCCTCTATGTGACAGGCCTGTGGAATCATAGAACTCCCACAACCATCAATAGCCATGGGGCTTCTTTCTTCTTCAATATATGAACCTCTGTCATTATCACTATCCAACATGCCAGAGTTCAAAATGGTTTGCGGGATATCTTCACAATCAGGTTGGAATTGTTGGGCCAATTATCCAAGAAAGTTGAGCGTATAAAACCAACGAAACACAATAACACATAAAAGGGACAACAGGGTATCTTGATGTGTAGTGTAAGATTTAGAAAATGCAAGTCGAAGAGTTAATAGCGCTAGATTATCAAGAATAATTATGCAATTTCATTCCTTTCTCTGTGAAGTCGAATGACTGAATAGAGGGAGATGAAATGGAGAGACCTATGTGGTTACATATTATCTGTGATTTTATATATAAAAGGGTTAGTTACCTAATTTTCAACTTCTACAGGATGTTATCTTCGGATTTTTTCTGGTATAAGATCGAGTTAGTGCAATGAGAACACAGATTCTAAACACCGTAATGGAGGGTTAAAGTCTGGTAGATAAAATATGGAGCACTAAATTTCAATTATGTATGAATATGGAGTGATATATTCCATTTATATGTATGAATTTGGATGAATAAAAATCATTTGGGAGGAAAAACAATCCTGACAAATTGAAAAATTGGGTCCATATTACTCTAGAACAGAGCATGCCATGCTAGGCATAGTACTCTAACACATAGCATGAGAAAACATTAATACGAGGAAGTGAACAAAAATATTAATTACTAATTTAATCTTAATTATCTAGCATATATTAGGAATTATTGGGAGCTCAACTTTGGTTTACTATTTTATCACTGGTGAATTAGACAGAATATAATATTAGCTACAAACACATTGATTGAATTCCGAGAACTAATTGCAAGTGTTTGGTTTTTTTGAGTTCCTCTACAATAGAGCATGACATGCATATTATAGTAGAACAGAGCAATTTTTTGGTTGTTTTAATTACTCAGAACAGAGAAAGTTTATGGTTGTTTGAATTACTCAGAAGAGCAACGTTTTTGTCTCCTTTATGACCAGGAAGAGAACTTAAAATTGTGCTCATCCTTAGTTACTTGTTATTTGCTAATTTGATCTTAATTATCTAGCATGCTCTCAAAATTAAAAAAAGAAAAACCAAAAATTACTAACAGCTCGGCTAGGGTTTACTATTTCAAAACTTCAGTTAACAGTAACTATTATTGTTTTTATTTTAGTCAAAAATTGGATTTCTTCAACTTCTCGAAAAATTTAATTTTATATGATATTTTTTAACTATGTTAAAAGATCATAGTTATTATATTTAAATATATTTTAGGAAAATCTATTTTAAAATTATTTTCCTTGAGGGTAGTGGAGGAGGAGGAGGGGGTGGGAAGGGGAGGAGACAGAGGGAGGAGGAGGGAGGGATGGAGGGAAGGAGGAAGAGGAGGAGGAGTACGCGGTGATGGAGAGAAGGACGAGCTGAGGGTAGGGGAGGAGCAGGAGGGTAGGGTAGGGGAGGAGGGAGGGAGAGAGGAGGGGAGTGAAGGAGAGTGAAGGAGGGGCGGGGGGAGGGGCGGGAGGGGGGGTAGGCGAGGATTGGGGATTAGGAGGAGGGAGGGAGAAGGTGAGGGTATTGGAGGAGGAAGAGGGGGAAGTGTTAGACCCACGAGTCAGCATTCCTTAACTCGGGCGAGTCGGGCGCCCCACACTGGCACACATAGGCAATACGGTGGATGGGCGCATGCCACGATGATGGGCACGCCGACTGGTGCCTCAGGTTGTATTGAGAAACATGAGACGTTATTGGTGTTTCGTCTCAGCATAACCGAGGGCGTGTGACATAGCGGGGGAGTGACGCATTTGGCATAATGTCAGAGTGAAATTTATAGCACGACGGTCATTGTCGCAACAAAATCAAACGGGCAGGCCGACGTTACAACGAGATATGGAAGAGGGTGTGCGTCGAGGGTCAAGTCGACTCGAGTCCACCGAGAGCCACCCGACACCCTCACATCGATAGAAGTCATGGTATTAATAACATGATAGAACAAACAGTTGAGATCATCGATGGACGGATGCATTATCTAGCGAACATTCTACCACGGCATTGGACTTGTGGAGATTGGCAAAGGATGAGCCCACAGGTCGGGTCAATGGAAGTCTGAATGTATTTGGTTAAGCTTGAGCAGTGAGTGTGGAGTGGAGGGTGTGGGTCACAAGACGTGCAACAATGACGGATTCGATTCATTAGACAAGTGCAAAGTGTAGGGCATGGGTCACGGGTCACAGCAGTGTGTAGAGTTTGACGGTCGCAGTCATGACTGTGGGTGAGGGTCGGGTGGCCGGATGCTACAGCAGACATGACGAAGACTGAATGCATTTAGGGCGTGGGTCGAGTTGTGTGACTCTTAGACAGTGTGATTGAACGTGCTATGGGTTGAGTCCTGCGACATCTAATTTCTATGTAAAATAGGTGCTCGGCCTGTATAAAAACAAGGAGCCAATTTTATCATATTTATATAGAAAATTGTGTTTTATAACATGGTTATGTGCACATTTCTAATTGTTGAAGATGTTTTATATTCCACATGAAACATATTTGATAAGTTAACTTTAACACTTGGAAAACTTGAAAGGCATAGTTCGGAATATGATGAAAAGAAAAAGTAGTTGTTTAGTTGGGGCCGCATGGCCCGCCAGCAAGGGAATGAAGGATGGGGGAGTGACAGATGGTATCAGAGCCAGAAAGAAATGTTGTAGTAATCGGGTATGTATGTAGTCTGAATTTTCCTATAAAACTTGGTTTCATAGCTTGGGGTTTTTTGATCTAGAGCTTCCAGGGAAAAATATGCAAGCAATGGTGGATGCATGTGCCACACATAATTTTATGTCGACAACTATAGCAAAGGAAGTTGGGTTGAAACTTCTTCCCATTGATGTCAAAGTGAAGGAAGTGAACTCGAAGACTAAAGTGTTGGGTTTAGCAAACGAAGTGTCGGTTCGTATTGGTGATTGGTAGGGTTGTCTGGACTTCACTATGATGGATATGAGTGACTTTGACATGATATTGGTGTAGGACTTCTTGAAGGGTAACAAAGAAGTTGTTATGTCTTCCAAGAGTGAGATAGCATTATGGAATGACTCATAGTGGTGGACTTTACCTACTCATGCACAGTGTAGGGAAGTGAATGTGCAACAGGTTTCTTCACTAAGTATGAGAAAAGCTATCAAGCACCCAAGGATCGAGACATTTGCAGCAGTCATTCATGGAGTTGAGACTGATGATGGAGTGGGGATGCCTATTCCTGCCGAGATTTCCAATGTACTGAAACATTATGCATATCGTATGCATGATGAGCTTCCAAAATTACTACCAACAAGACGTGCAGTGGACCATTACATTGAGAAAGAGCTCGGAAAGGAACCTACCGCCAAAGCTCCCTATCGACTGTCAAGGCTGGAATTGAAAGAGCTAAAGAGGCAGCTAAAGGAATTTTCTAAAGCAAGTTTCATTCAACCTTCAAGGTCCCCTTATGGTGCTCCAGTATTTTTCCAATGGAAGAAGAATACAAATGAGTTGTGGATGTGTTGTGATTATCGTGCATTGAACAAGAAAATGATAAAGAATAGATATCCTCTACCACTAGCAGTGGATTTTTTCAATAATATTCGGAAAGCCCGAGTGTTTTCCAAGATGGACCTAAGACAGGGGTACTATCAGGTGTGGATAGCTGAAGGAGAAGAGAAAAATACCATGATTGTGACGAGATATGGAAGCTTTGAATTGCTATTCATGCCATTTGGGTTTTCCAATGCTCTAGCCACATTCTGCACATTGATGAATGATGTACTTCGTCCATACCTTGACACCTTTGTGGTGGTGTACTTGGATGACATCATAATTTTTAGCGATAACATGGAGGATCATAACAAGAATTTGGCACTAGTCTTCGAAGCGCTGAAGGAACAATAGCTATAATTGAAGAAATCCAAGTGTATGTTTTCCCAAACCAAGATTTCATTCCTTGGCCACATTGTTGGACAAGGTCACATATGGATAGAGCCGAGTAGAGTGAAGGCCATATAGGATTAGGTGAAACCAAAGAATGTCCATGATATGAGAGTTTTCTTGGGGATGACCAACTACCAAAGAAAGTTTGTGGAAGGGTATTCTAAGATAATTGCACCACTGACAGACCTTCTGAAGAAGGGGAAGTGATGGAATTAGACAAAGAACTTTCATGAGGGTTTTGAGGAGATGAAGAGAAGGATGGTGACAACGCCGATACTGATCCTACCAGATTTAGAGAAACCATTTGAGGTTCACACTAATGCATCAGATTTTTAAATTGGAGAGGTTCTATTGCAGGATAGGCATCCAGTGGCTTATGAAAGTCGAAATTTGCGGGATAGAGAGTGTAGATATGTAGTCCATGAAAAGGAGATGACTGCCATCATTCATTGTCTTCATGTCTGGAGACATTACCTGGTGGGAAAACCATTCGTTTTCAAGACTAAAAACATTTCTGCAAGTTATTTTGCATTGCAACCAAAGCTTTCAGTGAAGCAAGCTCGTTGGCAAGACTTCTTGGCAGAGTTTGACATGACACTTGAGTATGGGCTAGGAAAACTCAATGTTGTTGCATATGCCCTCAGTAGAAAGGCACAACTAGCAGGATTAGAAGAACAAGTTCGATTTGACAACACAAGAAGCAGGGTCAACATGTCCACAGAGATGCAGGATATACTTCGAGCTAGTGTGGATGCAGATGCACAAGAAAATTTTATCTTGAAGCTGGTAAAGGAGGGGAAAACACAGAAGTTTCACTTACGAGATGGCTTCTTGTTCTTTGGGAATGGACTCTGCATTCCAAAGTCATCAGGACTAAGGAGGCACCTTTTGAAGGGATTCCACGACTCAGCTTGGGCTGGCCACCCAGGGCAGCATTGGACTATGGCATTATTGGAGAGAGGATAATTCTGAGAAAGGATGAGGCAGGAAGTGGAGGATTATGTACAAGCATGCATCATTTGTCAATAGGAAAAATCAGATACTCAACGAAAAGGGGGATTTTTGCAGCCTTTTTTGATTCGAGAGAGACCATGGATGAGTGTCTCTATGGACTTCATTTCTCACATACCAGTGGCATAGGGATATAAAGTGATCATCATTGTTGTAGACCTTTTTTCCAAGTATGCCACCTTTGTTCAAACAAAGATGCCATGTGGAGCAAAGAAGACAGCTGAGATTTTCTTCAAATACTTACAAGGAAATTATTTACAGAAAGCTATTTATGAGAAGTAAATTTTGGCAATATTTGCACTAAATAAATGGTGACCTTACCTAATGGAAAAAAAATTCAAGGTAAAAAATGATCATGATAGTCTTTAATAATTTTTGGAACAAAGACTGTCTTTAGAAGAGAAGCAAAAATGGGTCCCAAAGTTTTTGAGTTATGAATTTGAAATCATCTACAAAAAAGGGAAGCTATATGTTGTTGTTGATGCACTTTCAAGAAAGGATGAAGAGGTGGAAAAAATTCTTGGTGCCATTTCTATTATCGAATCATATTGGATAACCGAAGCAAGGGATGAATGGAAAAATGATGAAGAAGTGTGGACACTCATTCAAAATTTGCAGCAAGATCCTAGTACATCTGATACATTTAGTTGGAAAAATGTTTCCTTATGGTACAAATATCACTTATATATTTGTAAGAATTCCCAACTAAAGAAAAATATTCTTTTGGAATTGCACACCTCTCCCTTAGGAGGACACTCAGGATTCTCAAAAACTTACCACAGGGTGAAGAAAGATTTCTTTTGGGATGGCCTTAAATCTGATATTCAGAAGTTTGTGGTGGAATGTTTGGTTTTCCAGCAAAATAAAGTGGAGATAAGTAAGACCTCGGGTCTTCTACAACATTTACCCATTCCAAGTCAACATTGGGTGGAGGTTTCAATGTATTTTATCACAGGTTTGCCTAAGTCCGAAGGAAAGAGTGTCATCATGGTGGTAATTTATAGACTTACCCGATATGCACACTTTTTTGCATTATGTCATCCATTTAAAGCAAGTACAATTGCTACTTCATTTATGGAAATAATTCAAAAGCTACATGGAAACCCAAAGATTATTGTAAGTGACAGAGATCCCATTTTTACTGGAAATTTTTGGAAGGAATTATTTTCTTGTTTGGGTACTAAACTAGCTCATAGCTCATCTTATCATCCTCAATCTGATAGGCAAACTGAGATAGTGAACAAATGTTTGTAAGGATATATTTGTTCTTTTCTATCTGATAAACAAAAACAATGGGTTAAGTGGTTACCTCTAGCTGAATGGTGGTATAACACTTCCTTCCATACTGCAAAAAAAATGATACCATTTATGGCACTTTATGGATATCATCCACCATCCATCACATCATATTTAAGAGAAAAATATAAGGTTCAAGCAGTTGAAGATCACATCGAGCATCAAAAACAAGTTCTCCAACTCTTGATGGATAACGTAAATTTGGCACAAAATCGAATGAAACAATAGGCAGATCAACATCGTAGCGAGAGAAGTTTTGATGTAGGAGACAGGTATTTTTACGGCTACAACCATACAAAAAAATGTCCCTCAATCAAGATAAGAAGGATAATAAATTATTGCCAAAGTACTATGGTCCTTACAAGGTGTTGCAAAATATTGGTACTATGGCATACAAATTGGAAATTCCAGGATATTCTCGAGTGCACCAAGTTTTCCATGTTTCATGCTTAAAGAAGGTTATAGGTAAAAAAATTCCAGTCCAAACAATATTGCCAGAACTTGATGAGGAAGAAAAAATCATATTGGAACCTGAAGCAGTCATGAAAACAAGAACTCGACAGCTATGAAATCGATCAATTCCAGAGTATATCATAAAGTGGAAGAACTTATCCACTGAATATTTCACATGGGAGGATGGAATTTTATCCAGAAGCATCAAGAGCTACTCAAGTGTTGACGAAAACACTTTTCCAAAGGAGGGGCATGTTAGGTCCTTATATTACTAGTGTATCCCCTTATTGTTGGTAGTGTAGCCCCCTTATTTTTATTTTTGTACCCATGTAGCCCCCATATTGTAATTATTGTGCCCCATAAAATCCATTATTGTTATTTTTGTGCCCTTACATTGTTATTTCTAGGTGGGCTAGAATTATATTATGACCCCATGAACTCCTATATATAAAAATAAGGCTCTGTCATTTGAATCATCCAAGAATTGTTCATTTATGTAATGTAAAGGAGGTTTCCCCCACGAAGTGGCTGATTTCTAAGGCGTTGATCTCTCGTTTCTTCTATTTTTGGAGCGATTTTCATAACAACCATTATATAATTTTCAAGTGTTTATATCGACCATATCTCCCGCACTGAGGCTGATCAACGTCTTATGTCATAATATATTTACATTGTACAAACATTAATGTTGGAGGTGATTATTCAACCTTTGGCATAAAGTTAATAAATGATTGGACCTATGATTATATGCATTCAGATCCATCGTAGCTTGCTCAAATGTTGCATTGGGATGTGGAGGTAACTGGCCCTCTATACATCGTCAATTGAGTTTTGGATCTACGGTCAGTATGGTTCCTAGGGTGGTTAGGGTATTACCCTACCACCTGAACCCTAACAGAAATATTCATTCAGTTCTATTGTTTGCTCGCCGCTCCTTGCAACTCATGTAGCTCCTCCATCCATTTCGGTATTCTGGGCAAGGTATGTCCATTGCTCTTCACCAATCCTTCATGTTATCATCTGAGCTTGTCACATTCTACTTAGCACATTGTTTCTACGTTATTACTGAGGGTTTGACATATGTTTGTTGGGACTCTTACATAGTCATTGAGATCATCGATAGTGGAAGCTAAAGGGTCAAGCTCCCACTGTGTCCTTCAAACTATTTTCCGGACAAAATGGTTTTTCTCCACATATTTTTTCAACGGTGAGTAAAGACGTTCCGATTCAAGCTTAAGTTTTACGTTTTGTTACATTTCTTACCTTTGGTTTTCTTTTTAACACAATAAGCTTACTGTTGGAACATGTGTGAGGAATCCCGCTGTCTATTCGTCTTGAGGTAAGTTTACACCTTCCCTTGTCATATTTACCATATCTTATAGTATTTACATTTGTATCATGTTCAGGGTTATTGATTTTCCTTCACATGTTTTGGAGGATTAATCTCATCCCTCTGTAATAAACTTTTCCTTCATGATACATACAACAAACCCATGTGACGATCCGCACTCCCTTACAGGTGCACAAGGGTAGCCTCCATATTCATTTCAAACATTTCTCTTAATATCTAATAATTCAAGGTTATTCTAGTTATGTAATGTTACATTCAGAGCTGCAATTCATATTTGAGGGTCTAAGTAATTTTGAGACTCTTATTCATATATATTAGCATTTTATGGTTATGTTCTATGCACCGTATGTAATTCATGGCGATTGTCTTTACTGTATAAATACACATAAGGGTTTCCATAGTTTAATGCTTCATTTTAAAGTTATTTACTGTGCTATTCGAGTTTTCCTTCACGTACGTAGCTTCACTATGCATTAATTCTACCACTACAGCTATATTTCAAAGGAGGGGTAAATGATTAAATCTACATTTGGTATTGTAATATTAACAGTTAATATTGGGAATGTAATATATAAATATATATATTTGCAGAATCGGCTCGACTGACATTCGCTCTATAGTCATTAGACTTGTTTCTTTGTTATTCAAAGGTCCCAAATTCGACTGTTAACTTCTTACTTATTGTTTAGTTCTATCTATTGGGATTGTAAGACCCAGTTTATGTATTCATGCTATAATTCATAAATTTATAGTTCTAGTTTTGTATTTCTATCTAGGTTATTCCCTGTCTATTCTAAAGAGTTCCATAACCAGATTTTCTATTTCCTAAAACTATAAATCTCTGTTTTCGATTTATTTATGACTTGAGAAATTGTACTATGTTTCTTTATATAAATTCCTAACTTTAAAGAATAGGTATGGATTTGAAATTACAGTTGTGTAGATTTTTTTATTCTAGTTTTCAGTACAACTTCCATGATAGGATTTGAAATTACAGTTATGTAGATGGTTTTATTCTAGTTTTCAGTACAACTTCCATGACAATTCTTTCTTTCTCTATCTTATATTTTCTTGGAAATTTACACTATCTACACTTGGTGCTATAAATAATTAACATAGGTGACCAGACCATCTTGAGAGGGTTTATCCTTTGTCCATGTATTCACTATTCTCATCTACAGGATAGAGAGATAGTCCATTTTGGGGTTATTTCCCCCAAGGGGACTAACCGTCCAACTGTTAATGGTTAGTGTCAAATTTTAACTAGAAACTTTTCTTATATTCATTCTTTTAGAAGCCTCTTTTCACATAATTAGTTTTTCAAGGAATGAAATTACCTGAATGTAATTTCAGATAATTACATACTTCAAATTCATTCTCTACCTCTCCAATAGATATTCATATTCTCAGAAATTCTAATCATAAGACTATAAAATTAAAATATTATTTGTCTTTTCTTTCCATACTATATTACTTATTTCAATTAAGTAATATTGATGGCATCCTTCCAACCTTGAGCGAGGAAATGACGTTCTCCGCTCTCCCCATGCTCCTCAAAAATGTAGGATTTCAGAGCAGTGCTTCAAGGGGGTAGGCCTCAGGACTCCTGTCCATTCTCGTCTCCTATAACAGGTAGCAAAGTTCCATTGGTTTTCCACCAGCTTTGGATGCTCTCTCCTTCTAGCTTCCTAGTTTTTCCTTATTTCATGCACAAAACCCCTTTCCTCCTCTAGGATTTTCTTTGCATTGGTTTTCCACCAGCATTGGTTGCTCTCCCCTTCCATCTTCCTAGTTGTTCCTTATTTCCTGCATAGAACCCCTTTCCTCCTCTAGGATTTTCATTTTATCTCTAGAGGAAAGGTAACTTCCAGTAACTACTTAATAGCCTACTTTGGAGTCTTGGAAAACTTTTACCATCATATTTATACTGCTTAATAAACTTCTTTGGAGTCTTGCAAAACCTTTACCATCAAATTTATGAAACATACGATAATTAAATCTTTTATTCAAAAGAAAAGCTTCAGTTCATAACTTGCTTTAGTTCATAACTTGATTAACATGCTTCTTAATTTGGGTGTTAAAAAAAGGCTCCAAAATGTGTAAGAGTAGTTGAAACTATTTTATAATTAAATTTTCTTCCCAATTTTAGTTTTATTATTTTTCACAATTACATGAAAATATAATTTTCATAAATTTTTAAACCATTTTTTATTTATTTTTTGTCATGAAAATGTACCTTAAAAATATATCCAATCACTGTCAATCCAAAACAAATGGACTAGGAAATTAAAATTATTAAAAGTTCATTTAAATTAATATTTAAATATTATACCCTATATTTATTTTATCATGAATTTAATTAATATTTATTTATATTAAAATTATTTCATATATATATGATTTGGGATATATAATGATAAATATATAAGTATAAATATATTTTTCAATTTAATATTTTAATATATATTCTTAAAAATTATTTATTATAATATGGTAATAGTTATTTACATTATAATTTATTTAGTTGATTGTTTAAAATAAGTAAATTATTATTTAATTATTTTAAAATAATATTTTTATAATGCAAAAATATGTGAAAATTTTCATTAACACAATTTTATTTCAATACAGTTTAATATATTTTAAAATATCATATCATTTAATTAATATATTATAATAATTGGTAACTTCTTTATTTTATTTAATTTTTTGGTAATTTCTTAAAGAGGAGTATGGATTAAATATAAAAAGAGTTTTTTTTTACAATACCTTTCGTTTATTTATATTTATATATATTTACTATGTCTCTATTTTTTACCATGGTATTTGGCTGATAGGCTTAGTATATATTTAGATGTTGATTTCTAATCATATTTGATATATTTTATGTATTAACTTTATTAATAATAATTCATTCCAGGGTATCTGGTCCATAAGCTTCACCTAAATAAAACCTCATTTTTTAGTTTTAGTAAATATAGAGAGGTTTATGGAGTAAATATAAAAAGAGGTTTTATTTATTTACCACACCTCTAGTCTATTATATTTGTATTTATTTACCATACCTCTAGATTAAGTATAACAAGAGGTTTTATTTATTTACCATACCTTTGGAGTAAGTATAAAAAAAGGTTTTATTTGATATTTAACATACATCGGTTTATTTATATTTTTATTTATTTACCATACCTCTTTTTTGAGTGTTCGTGAATATACTATGGAATTTCAAATGTTTACTTACATTACATTTCTTACCTTACATTTCTCACATTACATCTACACTTACCTTAATAATCCAATAAGATCAATTTTACTTAGACCTCCTTTTTGAGTGTTCGTGAATATGCTATGGTGTTTCAAATGTTTACTTACATTACATTTCTTACCTTAAATTTCTCACATTACATCTACACATACCTTAATAATCCAATAAGATCAATTTTACTTAGATCTCATTGTTCGTAGAACAAGAGACATATCTCCACACAAAAATTTTATCAATATCCCTAATTCCATATTGCCAAGCTCCAAGATAGGTCAATTTTATTTCTATATAATTTGACCAAGTCAAAATGTTTACATAACAAGACAACATAGTATATTACAACATCCCTGCCATACTAAGTTGGAAATGGCCTCTCCACTCAATGATAACTTTTAAATTATAACTAAATGTGTAATATTGTGTCCAAAAAGTTTTCTGTAACATGATATTAGATGTATGAAATAGTTATATTTCAAGGTAGATTATATATATATATATATATATATATATATATATATATATATATATTGTATGTAGTGTTATTTTTTATTTTCCAATAAAATAGATATGTGTAAAATTCCAAATATATTTAGCTATAATTTATATAAAACTTTCAATGTCTTTATTAATTAAAATAATTACATCTTATCTTTATTTACAAAAACCATTGCAAGTAAAAAAATTTAATATAATGGAAACATTTTTTATTCTCATAAATTATATATTTTTTCTTTATTTACTTGTTTTTAATTAGGAAGCAATAGACACCTTAAGATATGATTCCTCTTAATAATATATATTAAATTTTAAACCAAAATGAATTTAATTTATACATTTTATTTTTTTTCCATTTCTCAATTATAATATCATTTAAACCGAAAAAATTACAATATAATTAAATCAAAAAATTAATATAAAGAAAATAATAATTTAAGAATTAAATTAGATAATTATATTTAAAAAAAAAAAAAAAAACTAAATCAATTTTATATTAAAAATAATTTAGTAAAACAATTTTTATAATCTTTTTTAAATAATAATTAGATTAAACCTTAAAATGTTTCTATTTTATTTATATTTATCTAAAATCATAACTAATATTAAAAATGGATTATATAATAATTTTTTTACTACTACGCTTGAAATTATTACTAAAACATTAAAATTAATTTGTTAAATATATTTGTTTGTCAATTTCAATGATCTATTATTTTTACAATTACATCAAAATATAACTTGTATAATTGAGCTCAAATAATTTGTTTTTCTCTTTTTCTTGTATTTCTACCTAGAACTAAGTTTAAAAAACTAAATTAAAGAGGGTATCAGTCAAAAACATTTTTTTTCCTAAGATTATCCTTAAAAAACACATCAATCTGTTGAGTGATCTACAAACATTAACATTAACATTATATATATATATATATATATATATATATATATATATATTATTTCCAAATTAAATAATTTCTATTCATATTAATTAAATATTTCAGATGTTATTTGAAATGTAAAAATAAAATTACACATGTAACCATTTCAATTAACCGTTTATTTTGAATTCTTAAATTTTTCACACAGCCCAAAAATTGTTACCGTTATAGGAAAAGCAAAATGATGTGGTTAGAAAAGCTCAAAAAGGCAAAAAGCTTAACTGTCGTGGGCATAAAAACAGAGCACGAGAGAAAATGTTTCATCCTCATTTTTTTCTTCTGCTTCAGCGCATATCAGTATTCCACTATTGCACGAGCCATCTCATATCAGCTGAGTGTCATTATTGTAGTCTATTTGATCCAATATCTGTAATTTTTTCTTTTTCTTGTTTGGATTTATAAAAAAAATTTTGAGTTGTGTTTAATAGGACCAATTTTGACAATTTGCAGGTATGTATGGAGATAATGCAGAGGGATGAGGAGTCAAGAAGATAATTGAAAAGGTAGACACAATTTGGCTCTGAATTTTCTTGATTCAAATACTAATAATATGACTGTTTTTTTAACCAATTTAGAAGGAATTTCAACACTGTTTTTTTTCATGCTTAATACATCATTTATAATTTAATCAAGGTTCATTGTCAACACATCTCTTCACTGCAATTGCTCTCAACGGGTTCCCTAGATTTTTTCGTGCTCCATCTAGCATGGCTAATTGATTAGTAGTGTTCATTATGTTTTGTCTTTTATTTTATTTGGCATTCTCTCATTTTCAAGAATGATATAAATGGTTTATTAGGCAAGATGATTTTATTAGGCAAGATGATTCTGCCCAGATATTGGACGTAGAATTTAATGTTCCAATGGACAAAATATTAATGGTAACCGTAAAATATTTACAGAGATATTACTCTGTGCAACCAAGAGATATTTACTGAGATGTTCCCTACGTACAAGTAGTAAGGTCTCTACTGTGATGTTTCTTAGGTACAAGAAGTAAGGTCTATGCTTTGTGTGAAAATGGAAGATGTCCATAGGGATTGAAGTCTCCACCAATCAATTCAAATTTCTCCATCTATTCACCTCCACATAAGATCCACAGTATCCACATTACCGCACTTCACTATTCAGGGAAGATATTCTTGTGTGTGCTGGGGATATTGTTATTGTGTGAGTGGGAAGAGAAGTTAAATTTGTGTTCGAGTTTCTATTTGTGATTCCCAACCCGACATACCTCATGGAGCAACAACTAAGGAAAGTAATAAAAATTATGGGGAACAAATTGTGAATTTGACTGGTATCAAAACCCAATTCAGGATGCCGGGATACATACACATTGACTGGATGCATGAAACTAATTGTCATTCCGGGAAAGTGTTTATATGTTTTGAATTCCTCGTGCAGTCCAATTTCCACTACTACGCGTCACACCAATGTATTTACGTAATATTTATGTAATCCTTCACCCATAATGTTGGCATTAGGGTCTTCAACACAAATACGAGCCTCTATGTGACATGCCTGTGGAATCAGAGAACTCCCACCACCATCAACAACCATGGGGTTTCTTTGTTCTTCAATATATGAACCTCCGTCATTATCACTATCCGGCATGCCAGAGTTAGAAACAATGCCAGAGTTCAAAACGGTTTGCGGGACATCTTCACAATCGAGGTTGGAATCGTTGGGCCAGTTATCTAGGAAAGTACAACATATAAAACCGATGAAATACAATATCATAGAAAAGGGACAACATGGTATCTTGATGCATTAGACGGAATATCAAGAATATTAACTACATACCCATTGATTGAATTTCGAGAACTAATTGCAAGTGTTTGGCTATTTTGAATTCCTCCACAACAGAGCATGACCTGCATATTACTCTAGAACAGAGCAATTTTCTAGAAGTTTCTCGTTGTTTGAATTACTCAGAAGAGAAGATTTTTTGTCTCCTTTATGACGAGGAAGAGAACTTAAAATTGTGCTCATCCTTAGTTACTTGTTATTTTCTAATTTGATCTTAATTATCTAGCATGCTTTCAAAATTAAAAAAAGAAAAACCGAAAATTACTAACTGCTTGGCTAGGGTTTACTATTTCAAAACTTCAGTTATTAGTAACTATTATTGTTTTTATTTTAGTCAAAAACTGGATTGCTTCAACTTCTCACAAAAGTTAATTTTATATCATATTTTTTAACTATGTTAAAAGATCATAGTTATTCTATTTAAATATATTTTAGGAAAATCTATTTTGAAATTATTTATTATATCTTATTAAAATAAATTATTAGATTGGTGATGCTACTATAATATAGAGAGAAAGAAAGAGAGGGAGGGAGAGAGAGAGAGAGAGAGGAGGAGGAGGAGGAGAGGGGAGGGGAGGAGGAGGGAGGGAGAGAGAGGGGAGGGGAGGAGGAGGGAGGGAGAGAGAGGGGAGGGGAGGAGGAGGGAGGGAGTGGAGGAGGAGGGGAGTGGAGGTAGGGGAGGAAAGGGGAGGAGCAGGCGAGGGAGGTAGGAGGAGGAGGGGGAGGGGGAGGAGGCAAAGGAGGGGGAGGGGAGGGGAGTGGAGGAGGAAAAGGAGGGGGCAGAGCATGGGGGAGGGATGGAGGAAGTGAAGGTAGGGGAGGAGGAGGAGGATGGGGAGGGGAGGAGAGGAGACAAAGTGATGAGGAGGAGGAGGGAGGAGGGAGGATGAGGAGGAGGAGATGGGATGGAGAGGAGGAGGAGAGGGAGGGAGGAGGAGGGTGGAGGGGAGCGTTGGAGGAGGGATGGAGGAAGTGAGCATAGGGGAGGAGTAGGAGGATGGGGAGGGGAGGAGAGGAGACAAAGGGAAGAGGAGGAGGAGGAGGAGGGAGGAGGAGGAGGAGGGGATGGGATGGAGAGGAGGAGGAGGGGGATGGAGGAGGAGGAGGAAGAGGAGTAGTAGGTGAGGGGAGGGGAGGTAAAGTGGGGAGGAGGAGGATGGAGGAGATGAGGGAAGGGGAGAGGAGGGGAGGAGGAGCAAGGGGAGGGGGGGAAGGGGAGGGGAGAAGAGGAGGAGGTGAAGCAGGTGTAGGAGGAGGGGAGGAGAGGAGGAGGAGGAGTAGGGGGACGGGGCGAGGGAGAGGATGGATGGGGATGGGGAGGAGCAAGGGAGGAAGTGAGGGTAGTTGAGGAGGAGGAGGGGGAGGGGAGGCGAGGAGGGGGAGGTAGGGTGGAGGAGGAGGAGGAGGAGAAGGGGATGGAGAGGATGAGGAGGAGAGGACGAGAGGGTAGGAGTAGGGGGAGGAGGAGTAGGGGGAGGGAGGGAGGTAGGGAGGGAGGAAAAGGGAGAGGAAGGGAGGGCATGGGAGGGGATGTAGAGGAGGGAGGGAGGGAGGTGAGGGTAGTGGAGGAGGAGGAGGGGGAGAAGGAGGACGAGGAGGGAGGGAGGGCGGGGAGGCAAGAGGAGGAAGAGCAGGCGAGGGAGGGAGGAGGAGGAGGAGAGGAGGAGGCAAAGTAGGGGGAGGGGATGGGGAGGAGAGTGGAGGAAAGGAGTATGGGGAGGAGGTGAGGGTAGGAATGAGGAGGAGGAGGAGGAGGGAGGAAGGGGATGGAGGAGGATCAAAAGGTTTAAGGGAGGGATGGAGACAAAGGGATGAGGAGGAGGAGGAGAGGGAGGGAGGGAGGAGGAGGAGGGACAAGGAGGAGGAGGGAGAGAGGGAGGGAGGAATAGGAGGAGGAGGGGATGAGATGGAGAGGAGGAGGGGAGGGGAAGGGATGGAGAGGAGGAGGAGAGGAGAGGACTGGAGGGGATGAGATGGAGAGGAGGAGGGGAGGGTAGGGGATGGAGAGAAGGAGGAGAGGAGAGGATGGAAGGGGAGGGGAGGAGGAGGAGGAGGAGGAGGAGTAGTAGGGAAGGAGGTAGGGAAGGGGAGGAGAGGGAAGGGAGAAGGAGGAGGAGGAGGAAGGAGCGGCAGACAATAGTAGGAGGAGGAGAAGTGAGGGGAGAGAAGGAGGAAGGATGAGGGTGGAGGGGATGGTAGGTCGAAAGAAGGAAGAGGAGGAGGAGGAGGGGAGGGGAGGGGAGGGGAGAGGGGGAGCAAGAGGAGGGAGGGATGGAGGAGAGGAAGGGAGGAGTAGGGGTACGGGGGGTAGGTGTGGGGAGGAGAGGAGGTGAAGTAGGGGGAGAGGTCGGGGAGGAGAGGAGGAGGCAGATCAAGGGGAGGGAGGGAGGAAGGGGAAGGCTGGGGATGAGGAGGAGGGAAGGAGGAGGTGAGGGTAGTGAAAGAGGAGGAGGGGGAGGAAACGGGAGGATACAAAGGGAGGAGGAGGAGGAGGATTATAAGGCGATGGAGAGGAGGAGGAGAGGAGGGCAGGGGAGGTGTAGGAGGGAAGGGCAGGGGAGGAGGGATGGAGACAGGAGATGAGTGGAGGAGGGGGTAGTGTCAAACACACGAGTCAACATCCCTTGACTCGGGAGAGTTAGGTGCCCCACACCGGCACACATAGGCAATATGGAGTACATGTGTGTGCCATGACGATAAGTGCTCCCATGGACGCCTCAATTCGTATCGGGTAGCATGAGATGTTATTGGTGCTTCGTCCCATCATATCCGAAGATGTGTGACATAATGGGTGAGTGACACATTTGGAATTATGTTAGAGTGGTGTTTATAGCATGTCGGCCATCGTCGCAACAAAATCAAGCAGGAAGGCTCACGTTACAACAAGATATGGAAGAGGGCATGCACTGAGAGCCACTTGACGCCCTCACATTGGTGGAAGTCATGGTATTAATAACATGATGGAACATACAGTTGAGATCATCGATAAATGGACACATTATCTACTGCACATTCTATCGCAGCATTGGACTTGTGGAGATTGGAAAAGGATGAGCTCACAGGTTGGGCCAATGGAATTCTGAATGTATTTGGGTCGGCTCAGGCAACAAGTGCAGAGTGCAAGGTGTGGGTCAGAAGACATGCAATGACGGAGGATTTGGTTGGGCAAACAAGTGTGGAGTGCACAATGCAGGTCACGGGTCATAGGAGTGTGTAGATTTTGACGGTCACAGGCATGACCGCGGGTGAGAGTCCGGTGACCAGATGCTATCGCAGAAAAGATGGAGGCTGAATGCATTCAGGGCACTAGTCGAGTCATGTGACTCCCCAAAAGTGCGGTTGAACGTGTGACAGGTCGAGTCGTGCGACATCTAATTTTTATGTAAAATAGGTGCTCGGCCTGTATAAAAACAACAAGCCAATTTTATCATATTTATATATAAAATTGTGTTTTATAACATGGTTATGTGCACATTTCTAATTGTTGAAGATGTTTTATATTCTGCATGAAACATATTTAATAAGTGAACTTTAACACTTGGAAAACCTGAAAGGCGTAGTTCAGAAAATGATGGAAAGTACTACCACCAAGACGTGCACTGGACCATTCCATTGAGATAGAGCCCAGAAAGGAACCTCCCACTAAAGCTCCCTATCGACTGTCAGGGTTGGAATTGGAAGATTTGAAGAGGCAGCTAGAGGACTTATCCGAAGCAGGTTTCATTCTACCTTCAAGGTCCCCTTATGATGATCCAGTATTTTTCCAACAGAATAAGGATACGAATGATTTGCGGATGTGCTGTGATTATCGTGCGTTGAACAAGAAAATGATAAAGAATAGGTATCCTCTACTGCTAGCAGCAGATTTTTTTGATAAGCTTGCGAAAGCCTAAGTGTTTTCCAAGCTAGATTTGAGACAAGGGTACTATCAAGTGCAGATAGTTTAAGGAGATGAGAAGAATACCACAATTGTGACAAGATATGGAAGCTTTGAATTCCTATTCATGCCATTCGGGTTGTGCAACACTCTAGCCACATTCTGCACATTGATGAATGATGTACTTCGTACATACCTTTGCACCTTGGTGGTGGTGTACTTGGATGACATCATAATTTTCTGTGATAACATGGAGGATCATAAGAAGAATTTGGCACTAGTCTTCGAAGCGTTGAAGTAACATCAGCTATACTTGAAAAAATCCAAGTGTATGTTTGCCCAGACCGAGATTTCATTCCTTGGCCACATTGTTGGACAAGGTCACATACAGATGGAGCCGAGTAGATTCAAAGCCATAGAGGATTGGGTGGAACTGAAGAATTTCCATGATATGAGAGTTTTCTTGGGGATGACCAACTACCGATGACAGTTTGTAGAATGGTATTCCAAGATAACTACACCACTGACAGACCTTCTGAAGAAGGGGAAGCGATGGAATTGGACAGAGAGGTGTCATGAGGATTTTGAGGAGCTGAAGAGAAGGATGGTGACAACACTGATACTAAGGCTACCAGATTTAGAGAAACCATTTGAGGTTCACACTGATGCATCATATTTTTAAATTGGATGGGTTCTATTGTAGGATAGGCATCCAGTGGCTTATGAAAGTTGAAATTTGGAGGATAGAGAGCGCAGATATCTGGTCCATGAAAAGGAAATGACTGCCATCATTCATTGTCTTCATGTTTGGAGACATTACTTGGTGGGGAAACCATTCATTGTCAAGACTGATAACGTTTTTTGCAAGTTATTTTTCAGCAAAGGAAGCTTGTTGGCAATACTTCTTGGCAGGATTTGACATGATGCTTGAGTAGAAAGGAAAAACTAGCAGAATTACTAGCACAAGACCGATCTGACAAGACAAGAAACAGGGTCAACATGTCCAAGGAGATGCAAGATAAAATTTGAGCTAGTGTGGAGGCAAATACACAAGAAAATTTGATCTTAAAGCTGGTAAAGGAGGGGTAAACACAGAAGTTTAACTTACGGGATGGCTTCTTGTTCTTTTGGAATTGACTCTACATTCCAAATTCATCAGGACTTAGAAGGCACCTTTTGAAGGAATGTCATGACATAGCTTGGGTTGGAAACCCGGGGCAACATCAAACTAATGCATTATTGGAGAGAGGATACTTCTAGGAAAGGACAAGGCAGGAAGTGGAGGAGCATGTACATATGTGCATAATTTTTGAACAGGAAAAATCACATACTCAGAGACAGGGAGGATTTTTGCAACATTTTTTGATTCCAGAGAGACCATGGATGAGTGTCTCTATGGATTTCATTTCTCACTTAACAGTGGTACAACGGTATAAATGGAACATCATTGTTGTAGACCGTTTTTCCAAGTATACCACCTTCATTCCAACAAAGATTCCATGTAGAGAAGAGAAGACAACTGAGCTTTTCTTCAAATACATTGTGAAGTATTGGGGGATACCAATGAGTATCGTATTTGACAGAGATTCATGCTTTATAGGGAAGTTTTGGAATGCCTTGTTCAAGCTAGTTTGGACAGAATTGCTACAGAGTTGAAGTTACCATCTATAGAAAGATCGGAAAACCAAGTGCATTAATGTATTGATGGAAGACTACTTGAGAAATTTTTCTACAACTGATCAGAAGAATTGGCCTCAACTTCTGGATATTGCTCAATTCTTTTAGAATATGCAAAAGAGTTCCACAACGGGGTATACTCCATTTGAGTTGGTTAATGGATAGATGCCAGTTGTACCACATACAGTGCTACCTAGAAGATTTGGAAAGATTCCTCATGCAAAGAGGTTCTTGAAAACATGTGAGGAGGCCTTGGAGTTAGCACGGATGCACCTATATGATGCAGCAAGGAGAATGAAGAAATGGGAATACAAACATAGAAGGGATGTACACTTCAGTGTTGGAGACATGGTTTATCTGAGGATCACAGGAGATAAGTTTTAGCCACCTAACTGGACTGCTAGGTCTTTGAAGAGGCGATATGATGGGCCATTCACCGTGAATAAGAAAGTTGGTGACGTTTCATATGAATTGGAGCTTCCAGACCATATGCGTTCCAGACATCCTGTCTTCCATATGAGTCAAATGAACAAAAGCAGACTTGATGTTGATCACCCAGAGTGAGAAACACCACTGAGAGGTCCTACAATGATCATTGATAGAGCAGACTTGATTTTGGAGAATATCCTTGATCTTGGTACGACAAGTGTTGGGGAAAATTCCCGAAGACCGGAGGATTCAAGTTGGGAACCGGAGGATTCGCTGTGGAATTGGCAAAAGGAGATACCAGAGTTTGATGAGAATTTTATGAGGTCTAGCGAATTTCAGAGGATGAAAATTACACAAGGTGGGGGAGTATCTTAGGCCCACGAGTTGGCGTTCCTTGACTCAGGCGAGTGAAGCACCCCACACGAGTGCACATAAGTAATACGGCGGTAGGGCACACACCACAGCTTCGGGCGCGCCCATGGGTGCATATGGTCGTATCGAGCGGCATGCAATGTTATGGGCATTTCGTCACACCATAACCACGGGTGTGTGACATAATGGGTGAGCGACGCATTTGGCATAGCGGTGGAGCAACGTTTATAGTGCGTCATCCATCGTCTCCACAAAACTGAGCTGGCAAGCCGACATTACAACACGATATGGTAGAGGGCATGCACCGAGGTTCGGTTCGGCTCGGGTACAGAGAGAACCACCCAATGCCCTCACATTGATGAAGGTCATGGTATTAATAACATGACGGAACATACAATTGAGATCATCGACATACAGACACATTCTCCAACACAAATTGTACCGTAGCATTGGACTTGTAGAGATTGGTAAAGGATGAGCTCGCTGGTCGGGCCAACAGATGTCTGAACGTGTTTGGGTCAGCTCGAGTAGCGAGTGCGAAGTGCATGGAACGAGTCACAATATGTGCAATGAGGATGAATTTGGTTCGATGGACAAGTGTGGAGTGCAGGGCACGAGTCATGGGTCACAACAGCGTGTAGAGTTTGACAGTCGCGGTCACGACCGCGGGTGCGGGTCGGGTAAGTGGATGCTACAAGAGACATGATGGAGGTTGAATGCGTTGAGGGTGCATTTTGAGTCGTGTGACTCCCCAAAAACTTGGATAAATGTGCAATGGGTCGAGTTGTGCAACATCTGATTTTTATGTAAAACAGGTGCATGGCCTGTATAAAAATAGCGAGCCAATTTTATCATATTTATATATAAAATTGCATTTTATAACATGGTTATGTGCACATTTCTTATTGCTGAAGATGTTTTATATTCCACATGAAACATATTTAATAAGTGAACTTTAACACTTGGAAAACTTCAAAGGCATAGTTCAGAAAATGATGAAAAGAAAAAGTAGTCTTTTAGTCGGTGTCGCATTGCCCACCAATGAGGGAACAAAGGATGGGGGCGAGATAGGAAGGGAGGGGAGGAGACATAGGGAGGAGGATGAGGGATGGAGGAAGGTAGGGAGGGAGGTATAAGAGAGGGAGGGAGAGGAGGGGAAGGAGGAGGAGGGGATGGAGAGGAGGCAGAGAGGAGGAGAGGGGAGGGGAGGATGACGAGGAGAGGAGGGGAGGGGACGAGGAGGAGGAAGGAGATAGGGAAGGGGAGGGGAGCGAGGGGAGGGTGAGAAAAGGAGGGAGGATAAGAGAGGAGGATGAGAGAGGGGAGGGGTGGGGCGGGGAGGAGGAGAGGAGGGAGGGAGGGATGGAGGAGGAGGAGGGAGAGAAGAGCAGGGAGGAGAAGGAGGGATAGCAATGAGAGAGGATAAGAGAGGAGGAGGAGGAAAGAGGGGAGGGGAGGAGTGTGAGGAGGAAGAGAGGAGGGAGCGAGGGAGTGGACAGAGGTAGGGAGGATTAGAAGGGAGGGAGTGAGCGAAGGAGGAGGAGGAGGAGATATAGAGAGAGAAAAGGGGGGAGAAAGAGAGAAGAGGAGGATGGAGAGAGAGAGAGAAAGAGAAAGGAGGAGGAGGAGTAGGAGTATAGGGAGTAGGTAGAGGAGGTAGGGAAGGACACGGGGAGAGATGGAGGGAGGAGGAGGAAGTGAGGGAGGGGAGGAGGAGGACAGAGGGACGGTGGAGGAGGACGATGAGGGGGGAGAGAGAGAGAGAGAGAGAGAGAGAGAGGAGGAGGAGGAGGAGGAGGAGGCATGAGAGAGAGTGTGTGTGAGCGAGAGAGAGAAGGGGGAGGGGATAGAGAGAGAGGTAGAGGAGGAGGAAGAGGAGGAGGAGGGATGTGTGTGTGTGTGTGTGTGTGTGTGTGTGTGAGAGAGAGAGAGAGAGAGAGAGAGAGGAGGAGGAGGAGGAGAGAGGGAAAAGGAGGGGACAAATGAAGGGCGGAGGGGAGGTGAGGGGAGAGAGGGAGGAGAAGAGAATGAGAGAGAGGGAGAGAGGAGGAGGAGGAGGATAGCGAGAGAGAGAGAGAGAGGTAGGGATAAGGAAACATGGGGAGAGAGGGAGGGAGAGAGGGATAGAGGGAGAGTGGTATAAAGGGAAAGTGGGAAGGAGAGAGATAGAGAAAGAGGGGGATGGAGAGAGAGAGAGGAATAGAAAGATAACATGCAAGAGATAGAGAGAGAGAGAGGAAAAATAGAGAGAGAGAGAGAGAGATGGGTATGGAGAAGTAGAGGGAGTGAAAGGGACATAGAGATAGAGGAAGTGAGTGAAGGAGATAGAGGGAGACAGAGGGGGCTGGAGAGAGAAATGGAGAGAGAGAGAAAGAGGGAGGGATGGGGCATTTTAGGTGGATGGAAGGTGAGAGGCAGAAGGAATGGGAGAGGGAGAGGCAAAGGGAGAGGGAGATAAAGATGGAGAGGGGGGGGTGAGAGGGAAGGAGAGGGGATGGAGGAAGAGAGGGAGAGAGAGAGAGACAAGGGTGGAGGGAGAGATGGAAGGGGAGGAGAGGCAAGAAGAGAGAGAGAGAGAGGGGGTGGGGGGGAGGAGGAGGAGGAGAGAAAGAGAGAGAGAGAGAAGAGGAGGAGGAGAGAAAGAAATGGTGGATAAGAGAGAGAGAGAGAGAGAGGTGGTGAATGTTAGGTTTATGGAAGGTGAGAAGGTGAAGAAAAGGGATATGAAGATACAAAGGGGAAGTGAGATAGCGAGGGATAAGGGGGGAGGGAGATAAGGAAGGAGAGGGGAGGGTGGAAGGGAGGAGGAGATGGAGAGGGATAAGGGGGGAGAGAGAGAGAGAGAGAGAGAGAGAGAGAGAGAGAGAAGGGTAGGGGAGGGGAGGCAGGAGGAGAGAGGGAGGCGAAGAGAACGAGAGAGTGAGAAGAGAGAAGGGGGGAGGGAGAGAGAGAGTGTTACACCATTTTTTGGTCATCTAACTTGTTACTATAAGATGGACCAAAGTAAACCATGTAAGACCAATTTTACCCTAAGTAAAATTGCTTTCACTATGAAAAATAACTTAGTAATCCTTAATTTATTAAGTTGTTTATGGTCTAAAGAGGAAACCCCATGAGAAAATATCGAATAAATCTATATTTTTTTGGTTTTCCTCAAGGAATAATTAGTTAAAAAACACTTTAATTAATATTCCTGGTCATATTTAACCCAAAAAAGGAAAACTAATTAGATATATCATTATTTATGTTATTATTTTCTGGGAATAATTATTTAAATCTTATTTAAATAATATTCCTTGTTAAATTTGACTAAATCATTTATAAATAATTGAATAAATCATTATATATTTAATTATTACTCAACCACATCCTTCAAGTAATAAACAAATCATTTATTTATTCATTATTTACAAATAAAGGGATTTGACCAGATTCAGATTCCTTTTCCCTCCAACAAATATAATAAAATATTCCATAAAAGTTGGATCTTGATATGGTTAATAATATTTTAGTTATGCACCAATATCTAGACTAACTCAATATTTTTTTATAAATAGAAGGGTGTTTTCCATTCATTCACTATCTTTTTTTGCCTAAAGATCACTCTAGATCTATACTTTTGGTCTGACTTTGATCCTCCATCATTGTCATATTTTGCTACCATTTTTCTTGTGAGCTCCCTTTGAGTTATATTTTTGTCTAGGTTTTCTACACCATCAAGAGAGAGGGATTTTAGATATGAAGTGCTGAGGACATTCAAAAACCCATCCCATTGAGGGGGACTCGTAACATCTTTCTATGTTCCCTTCCAAGGTGTCAAAAATACAAAAATTCTTCAAAAATATTATTGTCTTGTCTATTGGATGCATGGAGCAACTCTTGCTTTTATTTACTGCTTAATGTCTTTTAATGCATAGATCTAGATTTTGTAGTAGTTATCTTGGTAAACTAATTACAGATCTAAAGATATTGGCACCCATATTTTCTGTTAGGGCTATTTTTTATGCATGGCTAAAGTGACCCTTTTTCGTACACTTCCGATTAAGATTCATACTAACAACTGGCGACTCCATAAGGTTTTACGATTACAACCTCTGTCATTTTTCAGATCCCTACATATCCAACTGATTCAAACCCTATTATTTCTCTTCAGCTTCTTTTTTTGCTTTTCTTGATGTTTTTTTTAACCTAGAAAACCCTAAAACATTGAAAATTTTAACTTCCGTTTGTTTTTGGACCTATTGCTCAGGTGACAGACATCAGCCGCAGCTGAGACGACAAATTTTTATGAAACCTGCTTCCTGAGAGTGTTATAAGTGCATGCCATAATTTTTAGGCCAAAACGTATGACCTGAACCTCCAGGGCACAGAAAACAGGCCAAAACCTGCAACCTCTGCATAAAACAGGTCAAAAACTGTGACCTGAAATTTTTACAAGAATTTTTCTGAGATTTTTCTGGGTTTATCTAGGCTTCTATTCAGGGTTGTTTGACCTCTATCTCCACCCATTTTTGACCTGTACTTGCACTATTTTACTCTTCGGAGTCTGGAACGTAGCCCCCTAGGGCTTCACTACACTTCCACCTTTCTAGATGGAGTTTAGCTGAAGCTGGTCATCTGAAATTTCAATGTGTTCAGCCATTTCTCAGATCTGATCCCTCACCTTCAGATCCACTTCATATTGGTTTTTCATCCATCCAAAACACCTATTTTCAGTTTTTTTTGGGTCTTCCTCTAGGGTCCCCTCTGTTTCCCTCTAGGTTGTAGCCTTTCGCCACCTCATTTACAACAATTTTTCCTCTGATTTTTTGTTGTTTTTCTACACCTATTTCTAGAAAATCTAACCTTTAGATCATTGTCCCTCTCAACTTTAGATTTATTGGCTATTTTGGTGTGTTTTGACTAGATTTTTGTCCGCCTATAGACTAGTTGTTGAGAGGCCCGCCTCCTTGGATTTATATTAATGCATAATTAGCTATTTATTTTCTGTTATTTCAGTTTCATAATGTTATCTGTAGGTTTGTTTACACTTATACATCACACTTTTTCTTTTTCTCTACAAACGTATAGGTTTAATAATTAAAATTTACACACTTAACACACACACCCTAAGTGAAGAAGAGCCCGGTTAACATCACCAGGAAAAGAATTCAACATTGTAATCAATTGATCCTCCACCTTTCTGCCATTGTTTTGACATTGTAATTAGTTGACCCTGCATCTCCTTATCCTTGTTGGTCTCTCTTCCCTTTGTGTCGTGTCTGTGATTTCATCATTGTTCCCCTAAGGCGTGTATCCTGGAGACTTCTTGGCCTTCATCCTCAGTTTCTGTTAGGAAGACTTACTACTCCACGTAGGATTCGAGTTATTCCTCCACCGAGTCTGCACTCTAACTCCTCTTCTGGTTCATTGGGTTCCCCTTTTGGTTCCATTCCCGGTTCTCCCCCTTTCACCTTCACCATGTCTGGTTCAGGACCTAACGCTGGTGGTAGCCTCGGCCCTAATGATGGGAATACTACTAGTGGGACCACAACAAGAACTATCTAGGCTGCTCCCTTGCTTCCCTATATGGCAAGCCTCAGTATTCCCCATTTTAACTAGTTGATCAATGACCCTATACACCATGATGCTAGTTGGCCTGCTATTCCAACCAATCTCCCTTCCAACATCCCCAAGTTTGAAGGTCGTGCTGTAGAAGATCCTACAAATCATGTTCGATCTTTCCGCATGTGTTATTCGTCTAATTCCATTACCGATGACTCTGTTCGTCTTCGGTTGTTCCAACGTATGCTTACTGGTGAATCTTCTAAGTGATATGTTGATCATACCTCCTCTTTTCATACCACCTTTGCGACTCTTGCCCATGATTTTCTATCTTATTTCTAGCTTCCCCTTCATTATGAAACTAGTACCGAAATTTTGAGTTATTTCCGTCAATCATCTGCGACTCGCATATCCAATCATGTCTAGGAATGACAGAGAAGAAAGATCCTATGTCAAGCCCCTACCTTTCAAGACCGTGTCTACAAGGACTAGTTCCTTAGATCCCTTTTGCCTACTATAGGCAAAGATGTCAAATTTCATTTCCCTCAAACTGAAGAAGCTGCTCTCCAGATTGCGTTAAAATATGACTTGATCTATGCTCAGTCTGCTTATGTTTATACTGTTCTACCTGATCTCCCTAGACCTGCTGCTGCCAACGCACTAAGGGCATCCCATGCTACCAACGGTATCACTGGAGCTCTTTCTCATCCATACGCTCAGCCTCCAATGGGCTATGGTTTCTCTCAGGGAGGGGCCAGCACCTCTAGCACTTTTCCCCCTCCCAATAGCATGTATCCAGGATACGGCATGCCTCCTCCTTTTTCCCAACCTCCTGTCTAGGAATGGCAGAGAAGAAAGAGCCTATGTCGAGCACCTACCTTCGAATACCATGTCTACATGGACTGGTTCCTTAGATCCCTTTTTCTTGCTATAGGCAAAGATGTTGCATCGCATTTCCCTCAAACGGAAGAAGCTTCTCTCCATATTGCGTTAAAATATGACTTGATCTACACTCAGTCTGCTTATGTTTATACCATTCTACCTGATCTCCCTAGACCTGGTGGTGCCAATGCACCGAGGTCATCCCATGCTGCCAACGATATCATTGGAGCTCTTTCTCATCCATACGTTTAGCCTCCAATGGGCTATGGTTTCCCTCATGTACGAGCCAGCACCTCCAACACTTTTCCCGCTCCCGGTAGCATGTATCTAGGACACAGCATGCCTCCTCCTTTTTCCCAACCTCCTATTTACCATAATTTTTCCCAACCTACCTATTATCTATATCCACGCCCTAATGCTCTAGCTCTTCTAGCATTATCACCCCCACCTCCCTTGCCCTCTCAACCCCCGCAATAGTAGCCACCACCCCGCAGGGGCAAGTGTATGAAGAAAAGGGCATGACTAATCCTCCTACTTCTAAAAAGAAGAGGAAAGGCATGCAAAATCAATTGGCCCCCGGTAATCCTGGACCTAATTCCTAGGGGAATGTGCCTAACACTACTAACCAGCAATAGGGCACTCAACCCAAGTAGTACAGGCCTGTTCACACGAAAAAAACTTGTTCTTGTTGTGGTGTATATGGTCATTACACCCACGATTGTCCTATTTTACCACATATCTGGTAGATGTGGGAAGCTCAAGCAACCTCCCGAGGATAGCAAGCCTCCCCTTCGGTTCCTCCCAACGCTGCACCTATCCAACTGGATATGTTTACTAATCCTTTCCCTCAGCAAGGATTCATGGTTCTCCAAACACCTAAAGGTCAGGCGGCCACTCAACCTCCTCCATCTGGTACCTCCGATTACAATATTCTCATGATGAACTCGAACCAACTCATTACCGTTGACCTCAACCTTCAGACTCGGTCCTGTTAGTACAACAAGCCTCCTTCTACGTCTGCCCCCGAGCCTCCTTCTTCTAGTTCTATAGAGCCTCTTTCGACAACCAATGGTGCTTTTCAGATCCCTCAGCCTAAGGTAGAGGTTCATACCAAGATCCCTAAGGGACCCTTACGTCGAAATGCTGCTTCTAGAAAAGTTGCCTATTCGTATAGTATAGTAGATGATTTGGCACAATATCCTGCTACCATCTTAATGCTGGAACTCCTCCAGTCATGCCCTTCACAATGAAAAACTCTACTAAATTCTATGGGTGTTGTAGATCCTTCAGATGATCAATTGATCCTCTTCGATGTTGACCGGTCAGAACATCTTCCCCTTCTTGCTTCCGTTGCCTTCCAGATCCCCGTCAAGATCTGAAATGCCAATGTTTCCCATTGTATAATTGATGAGGGGGCATCCACCTGTGTGATTTCCACATCAATTTGGAAGAAAATCGGATCACCTGAGTTAGCCCATTCCACCATCACCCTTCAAGCATGGGATGGCCACTCTTCTAAGCCCTTTGGCATGTTTCACAATTGTCCTATCAGTCTTGTGGGCAAGGCTATTTGCCTTGACATAGAATTTATTGACGCCCCCTTAGATTGCTACATTATATTGGGTCGTAGCTACACTCATGTGATGTTTGTTGTCCCATTTGTGGTTCACCACAAGATGTCCTTCCCTCATAATGGAAATATAGTCACCATTGACAAGTTGACATATTACGAATCGAAGTCTTAGACCTCCCCTATTTCCATCATCTCTTCAGTGGTGAATGAGAAACTGTCAAAAATTTTACCAGTGTCTTGCCCAGAATCTACGAAGACTCATATTTTCTTGGTTCATTCCTTGCTCTTCCTCCTCCAATCTCTGGTCCTAGCTCGTCAAATTTTTTCATGATGGAATCGTCTCGGTCCGCCCTCAAGTGGCCTGCTTCATCTAGTCAACAGCGATGCCCTATGCAACCTACTCCTAACACTTCGACTCAGCCTTCTAGACCCCCTCCTCTTATCCATTCACCTACAGATGGTATCCATGAGCCTCTTTATCCTCCTAAAATGGTTCCTCTTAGCCTTAACCATCCTGGAGGCATCCTGCCTAGCCATTACCCCTCTGGTAAGATACCATTCCTAGCTCCCCCTCCTAGAGTGTTCTCGGAACCTATCATGGCTACCTTATCCCTCTCTAACTTGACCCTGTGGATTCCCATCTGGTACATCAATCCCCCAGCTGTTACCCCGCCGGGTCAACCCAAACCTTATCTTGCTTTGATCCCGGTCCAATCGGTCCCCATGACCCCTCCCTCTGCTATCGTGCCTCTGCCACCTCAACAGGAACCTCCTCCTGTCGCGAAAGCTTCAGGTGAGCGAGGGAAATCTTGCAGGAAGGAACCTAAGGACAAGGCTGGCCCGAAAAACCACGCTCCTCCTCAGCCTCCAAATCATAGCACCTAGTGTTCTTTGTGTGATGTTTTCGGTCATGACACCCATAATTGTCCTGAATTGCCTCATCTCAAGCCCATGGTTAATGAAGAGTTTCTAGCATTTGATATCCCAGAGATATATGTCACTATACCTAATTCAGTCCCGAAACACATGTCTTTGCGCACGAATTACCCTTGTGCTTTGTGTGATTTCCATGGCCACTATACTCACCTTTGTACCTACCTCGATGACTTTCGCACCTCTCTAGTAGGAATTCACCAATACGAGGCCATGGAAAACAAGTCCACCTCTCCCTTATTTCTGCATATTGCTTCAGTAGAACTAGAGGACACAAATTCTCCCATTGACATTCCCCCTCTTGATGTTGAGATTACGGAGCCTTCTTCCACCATTTTCTACCTATCATCATCCATGAAACCCTCGGTGGAAGCTCCCTCTGAGACTTGCCCTTCTTTTTCGCTCAACCTCCCTTCAACAATCACCCTAGGCTCAACATCATTGGATCCCTTATCTACCTGTTATTCTGTCACCCTCTATGACGATGTGCATGTGAACCTCTCTTCTCATGAAGATGATTCAGGTAGCTTCGTTGCGTTAGTTGGTCTTCCTTCCACCATTCACCCCATATTATATTGCAATGACAACATTATGGAAGCAATCACCACCCCTGACTTTATCTATCCCCCCTTACATCGAACCCATACATTCAAACCACATAAATGTTGTGGCCATTACATTGACACCCAACGTTTGGGTAAGGGGGCACCCATATTTGAGGGTCTAGGAGAAGCAATTATCCACCACCCTCCTAGTGTATTTGGTCATGTCGATTCTAGTACCATTATTCTGCCCCATTTAGAAGAACCTCTAGAGTCCCATATCACTTCAAATCACTCTAGGGATGACCCCCCTCATAATTCCTTCCTTTTACATCAAAAACCCAGTCCCCTTGACATTGTTGTTGACCCACCTATGGGTTTTCTAGGAGAACACCATTTCATTATCTCCAGATCCACTCTTTGGGATGGTGACGCCATGTATGACAATCCAGAAACATAGTACATTTTCTTCACATATGCAGTATCTAAAGAGATTGGTAATCCTCCATTCCCTTTCTCAAACTGCATAACCATAATGAAAAAAATGGGACCCCACATCATAAAAATGTGTTTAGATTCCCCTTTTCTAAATACATTTTGGTATGACCATAACAAGCTTGGGGACACCTATGCCCCTCAACCATAAATTCCTAGCTCTCAGCCAGAAAACAATACAGAAAAATCCCTCTCTGATAGGTCACACTTTTCAGGAAACATCTTGGTACAAGTCACACTTTTTTGCCCAAAACCTGCTACCCAGCTCGCAGATATGGCCCCAAAAAGTGCTACCCAGTTGTGAAGAGGAGCAGCGGTCTGTTCCTAAGCTCTAGGTACCTAAACTGAACTTTCAATCCATTGAAATGAAAGAGTAGCGTTAGGCCTCTTACATACAACTGACGGATCTCGATTCCAACAGTCAGTTTGTCCACTATGCTCATAGCGAGATTTAGGGCCTTCTCTCCTCTCTACATTCACCATAGCTACACTTGCAAATGAGTGAATCTGGAGGGCAAATGCCTTATTAAAAGAGAAACCCCTGATTTTTCTTTCACCTTATGCGGCCAAACCGTAGCTCTATTTGAAAATCCGTCTATACCATTGGAAAGTTCTCACCAAGCCCTGAAATGGGTATCTATTAGTATTTTGTGATTTGATACTTCACCAAGACACATTTTTTCCAAGAAGGGTCACTTCACCACTCCTTAAAATCGAAATTCTTCATTTGCAAGACTTGTACTTGGGGCACCACTTTGCCTCTATACGTGTCCATGCTCGTGTCGATTTTCATCGTGAGTAACCATATTGTACTCATGCTTTTGTGATCCCCAACGGACCTCTTCTGTGTAGCAGCATAATCAAGGAACCCTTGTTTAGAGCATCTGAGTTTAGTCATCATCGCATTCATGGAGTCCATCCCAAGTCCCTTTGTATCCCACTATAGTCCTCCATCCTTCATTTCTTGGTCCCTCTCTCATGTCACACATTATGGCTTTCAGTCATACTATCCCCTATCCGCTTTGATATTGTGTCAGTCGCTGCCAGGTCATCCATGCCATTTATACTCTAACAATGGAAGTCATTCGTCCGCTACTTAGTACCCCTCATTTCATCATCATCCCTGGTGTCAATCTATCACTCGCTCTACTATTTTCTCTCATGCCTTAGTTAAGGATCCCTTATTACCTCACCTATGGTGGACCTCCTTTTTTCGACATCATCTTATTCATTCCAGAAGATAGGTCTAGAGGACAGTGTAGTTTGGTTCTAGCTTCCACTCTTGTTTGGTGCCTCGGATCAGGCAAAGGGACTCCTCATAGCCCTTTCACTTGATTATTCTCAACTCTAGCTCCTTACAGCATGATTGAGATCCGTATACTTGATGGTTCAGTGATGCAGCAGATTGGACTGATGATTCCCAAGTGTGTGTGAGATGTTTCAGAACTCATGAGGGGGTGGTCCTTCAGGTAGCCCCCCACATGCCCGAATGACCTCTTCATTACAACCTTTGATGCAATTCCATCAATTTGATGATGTTGGCCTCTACTGCTTGCAATGCCTTTTTGTTTGCATATATCAGTCATATTTTCAGAGCCCTTTCCTGTTTATAGGGGCACTCTGGTTGTATTTATATCTCATGTACTCAGTTATTATTATATAAGTCCTGGCTATTATCCCAGACACAATATGTATGTGGGATTCATTATCATGTTCTTTATCTGGCTCATTTTTATGCTAGCATGTACTATATAGTTCATTCCCTTGTTTACTGGACGCATTATTCTATGTACTTTGTCTCGGTGGGCATAGGTATGACTCCCCTGTCACCTATAGCACAAGTATTCACTCATAAAAGAGACTTGTCGCACCTGTAAGTCTCGCCTCCTCAGGGTCTCGTCATCAAGCGCTTTGGTCTACCTTATATTTCTTTATCTCTAACTTCCCCTTCGATGTCTAGTGATTGAGTTCTTACAATGTACTTCGGTCATACGATTAGCTCCTAACGCTCGCACACTAGGGGGAAATATGTTACACCATTTTTTGGTCATCTAACCCATTACTATTAGATGGACCAAAGTACACCATGTAAGACCAATTTTACCCTAAGTAAAATTTCTTTCACTATGAAAAATAACTTAGTAATCCTTAATTTATTAATTTGTTTATGGTCTAAGCAGGAAACCCCAAGAGGAAATATCGAATAAATCCATATTTGTTGTGTTTTCCTCAGGGAATAACTAGTTAAACAACAATTTAATTCATATTCCTGGTCATATTTAACCCAAAACAAGAAAATTAATTAGATAAATAATTATTTATCTTATTATTTTCTAGGAATAATTATTTAAATCTTACTTAAATACTATTCCTTATTAAATTTGACTAAATCATTTATAAATAATTGAATAAATAATTATTTATTTAATTATTACTAAACCACATCCTTAGAATAATAAATACATCATTTCTTTATTTATTATTTACAAATAAAGGGATTTGACCAAATTCAAATTCCTTTTCCCTCCAACAAATATAATAAAATATTCCACAAAAGTTGGATCTTGATTTGGTTAATAATATTTTAATTATGCACCAATATCTAGACTAACTCAATATTTTGTTATAAATAGAAGGGTTTTTTCCATTCATTCACTACCTTTTATTGCCTAAATATCACTCTGGATCTATACTTTTGGTCTGACTTTGATGCTCCATCATTGTCATATTTTACTACAATTTTTCTTGTGAGCTCCCTTTGAGTTCCATTTTTGTCTGGGTTTTCTACACCACCAAGAGAGAGGAATTCTAGATCTGAAGTGCTGAGGACATTCAAGAACCCATCCCATTGAGGGGGACTAGTAACATCTTTCTATGTTCGTTTCCCAAGTGTCAAAAATACAAAAAATCTTTAAAAATATTCTCGTCTTGTCTATTGGATGCATGGAACAACTCTTGCTTTTATTTACTGCTTAATGTCTTTTAATGCATAGATCTAGATTTTGCAGCATTTGTCTTGGTCAACTAATTACATATCTAAAGATATTGGCATCCATCTTTGTCCTTAGGGATGTTTGTTATGTGCGGCTAATTTCACCCTTTTTCGTATGCTTGTGATTAAGATTCTTACTAACAAAGAGAGGGAGAGAGAGAGGGAGAGAGAGAGAGGTAGATGGGGGGAGGGAGGATGGGAGGTAGGGAAGAGGAGAGAAAGAGGAAGAAGTGGGTAGGGAGGGAGAGAGGGAATGGGAGGGATGAAGGGAGGAGGGGATAGAGAAGGAGAACGAGGGAATTGAGGAGGGGAGGGGAGGGGAGGGGAGGGAGGGAGGAAATTTAGGAGGAGAGTGAGAGAGAGAGACAAGGGAGAAGGGATAAGGGGGAAGGGAGAGAGATAAGGGAGGAGGAAGAGAGAGAGGGGGCGGGAGGGAAGGGCAAGGGAGGGAAAGAAAAGAGGGGAGGAGTGAGAGAGGGAGAAGGGGGGATGGAGGGAGGGAATGATGGAAGGAAAGGGAGGAAAGGACGAGGAGAGAGAGAGGGAGAAAGGGGGAGGGAGAGAGGGAATGGGAGGGAGGAAGGGGGAGGGATAGAGGGAATGGGAGGGAGGAAGGGAGGAGGACAGGGAATGGGAGGGAGAGAGAGACTAAGGGAGAGAGGGGAGGGCAGGGAGGGAGGATAAGAGAGGAAGAGGTGGAGGAGGAGTAGGAGAGAGATAGGGTTTGGAAGGGGAGAGGGATGGAGAGACAATGGGGGCATGTTAGGCCAATGAAAGGCGAGAGTGTGAGGGAAGGGGAGAAGGAGAGGAAAATGTAGAGAGAGATAGAGAGAAAAAATGGGGGAGGGAGAGAGGGAAGGTGATCCAGGTGAATATTGGTGGCCACCCACCTATTCCACTTGGGGCCCCACCATTGTCTCTTTCATTTTTTCAGTTTCGTCACAACTTACTATTTTTAGCCGTTTTTTGGGTCCTAAACATTTGGAGCCATTTTGAGATCCTAAACGAAATTTTTGGGGCATAGCACCTCTGATAAATATTATTCCATTCTTGAATTGATATTCGCAGTCAGAAATTGTAGTCCTCGCATACATCTTTCTAATGATGTATCATGTGCATCAAATGGAGATAGTATGCCAAAGTTACGACCCCAGGAAGTTGAAACACCAATTTACCCAAACGGGGCCCATAGATTTGGCGCTTCATCTCCTAGGGTTAGGTTTTAAATGTTTAGGGTTTTCCATTATTTATCTATAATAAATAGGCCCTCGAGCCTCATTGTAACACAGTTCAGAGGCCTGTAGCCACCACATCTCTTCTCAGAGATAAGCTACCAGCGCCCTAGCTAGTTTATTTCCATTCTGTCTGTAAGAAAATTTAAGCTCTTTGATATTATGAAATGAAGTGCTATTTCTACTGCATCTTTGTATTTATGGTTATATGTGTATTCTATTGTGTTCTTGCATAAATACGGATCAGTGGTATTAGAGCGGTCTGCTTTTTCTTGATCCTTCTTTGCATGTCCCCAATGAGGTCTGGGTATAAGGAGTTAGGGCTGGATCTGGTTGAGCCTTTGCAAGATCAGCCTCACAAACCTCGACGGCTGCCCATGGGAGACGAAAAGAAATATGATGGAGTAGGAGATCCTATCAAAATATTTCTCGAGGAGGCCCTCAAAAAACAAAGGAACGCGATGATGGATAAATTTGCAGATCCTTCAACGACTGCCCACTAGCGGCGCATCTACGTCCAACATCCACTTTGGAGGCACGACTCCATTTAAGGTATAAGTAAACTTTGACATTCCCATATTTGAGTGTCAAATAGATGCATATGCTTTCGATATATGGCTGAATCTATTAGAACGATATTTCTTGGTTCATGACTTTTCTGACCGAGAGAAGATTATTTTTGTACTCCTGAAAGCTACCCCCCATGTCAAGGATTGGTGGGAAACCTATTGTGAGAAAAAGTAGAAGATAAAACCCTCTTTATTCTCAGTCATACCCACTTGGAATTATTTCCTAGATTCCATCAAGGAAAAATACTATCCTGTGGGGAGCTATGAGGACAGGTATATACAATGGACCACACTGTGGCAACAACGTGATCAAGATGTGCATGAGCTGACAAATCTATTCCATATCGTGCACACAAAATTGGGTATCAAAGATTCAAAGAAACATTTGGTGCTAAATTACGTTGTTGTCTGGAAAGATACATTCAGGAGTAAATGGAGATCCTTGACATCTCCTCGCTCAGTACGACATAACAATATGCTGCCAAGATTGAGCAGAAAATTAAATATAAGAAGCGAGACTTTGGATCTACGAATAAAAAGCAAGGTAAAGGTGCCCCTAAACCACAGAAAAAATGAAAATGCAAGGCATGGTGGCGAAAGACAACCTGCCAAAGCCACAAGCAAAGAAGAACACCGCAAAGCTAAAGAAGGACACGGGAAAGTGGTATGAGCTCCATAAAATTTTCACTCACAAAAAAAGTGAGTGTCGGGCTAAGCAGTCACTGGTAGCCGAGATGAGGGATACTATTTCATATGCATGCTCTGACTCTGAATCGGAACTTGAAAAGGGGAATGACAAAGGGAAACAGATTATTGATGCGGAGCCTAACGCTATTGTTGCCACTACAAAGATCCAAAAGGAGGAACTGAAAGATCTAAAGGAGAAGGAGCATCTCTTGAACTCCTAGATGTGGGTAAAGGGTTCCCCACTACAGTTCATTGTAAAAAATGGGAGCCAAAAGAACCTAATTTCAGCAGATGCAGTGAAATGGTTGGGCTTGCCAACCACAGCATACCCACATCCATACACCATCGAATGGCTTCACCAAGGATGGGATTTCCGTGTTAGCCAGTAGTGCCACCTTCCCTATTGCATCAAGCCCTTCACGGATGGCATATTATGTGACATTACTCCTCTTGATGTTTTTGATGTATTATTAGGCCAACCATATCTATGGAATCAAAATGTTGTGTATGAGTCCCGACCTCACATTGTTATTGTTACTTTGGGAAATAAGTTGTATAGGATACCGGAAGTACCAGTGCCCGCCGCTATCTCTTTGGTTACTGCAAAAAATGAAGTAAGCTCATTTACCAAACCAGGAAATTTATTTTTTTGATGATCTGCCCCTAGGGCAAGAAGAAGACTTTGGCCACAACCTACAGATAGGGCTCCTCGGCACGACAACAACAAATGGACAAGGTTGTGGATGAGTACAGGGACATCTTCACCTCACCCATAGGGGTTCCTCTACACTATCAGGTCAAACACCCCATTGATCTGACCCCAGGTGCACCGCTACCCAATGGACCGATCTATCGGCACTCTATCCTGGAGAACGATGAAATCAAGAGGCAAATTTAGGAGCTACTATAGAAAGGTCAAATCCGGCCAAGTTCATCACCCTGCAGGAGCCCAAAGGTGTTGGTACAGAAGAAGGATGGGACTTGGAGACTCTGTATTGGCTATCAGGCATTGAGAAAGATCACTGTCTGGAATAGGTACTTGATCCCATAGATTGATGACCTTCTGGACCAACTCAAAGTGGTGAAATATTTCAGCAAGATCGACTTGAATTCTGGGCATCACCAATTACCAATCGAACCCTCCGATGTGTGGAAGACTACCTTCAAAGAAAAGGAGGGCCTTTTTGAATGGCTGGTCATGCCTTTTGGGTTGAAAAATGCTCCCACAACCTTCATGAGGTTGATGGATGACATCTTGCAGCCATTCACCAACTCATTTTTAGTGGTGTACTTGGACGAGATTTTGATCTTCAGCCAAACTTGGGAAGAGCACCTCCACCACATCTGACAAGTCCTCCAAACATTGAAGCAACACAAGTTGTGTGCCAATTTGGAGAAGTTCACTTTTGCCATGACCCAAGTTCAATATTTGGTATACATTATTGATGAACGGGGGCTGCATGTGCATCCAACCAAGATCCAATCCATTTGGGATTAGCCAGCCCCAACCAGTCTAACATAGATTTTAGCTTTCTGGGTCTTGCTAATTCCTACTACAGGTTCGTGTTGGGATTCTCTCATATCACTTGGCCCTTGTGTCAAGTCACCAAGGGAGGAGCGAAAGAAAAATTATTTTGGTCGGAATCTCAACAAAAGTTATTCATAGAATTGAAACATCGCCTTTATTTTGCTCCAATGCTCACATTACAAAACTTGCAACAACCACTTGAGATCGAGGGAGATGATCTAACTATGCTATTGGGGCAATTATTACTCAACAAGGGCATCCAGTGGCATATCATAGTTGAGACATTGTCCGACATAGTTCACAAGTATCCCACTTATGAAAAATAAATGTATTCCATTATACAGGCTTGTCGACAGTGGAAGCATTACATTTTGGGGAAGGAATCAATCATCCACACAGACCACCGACCCCTATAGTTCATACAGACACAAGGGAAGTTGCAGAACGATTTCCATTAGAAGTGGTCCACATATCTGCAACAATTTCATTTGAACATCAAGTATAGGAAGTGTAGCACCAATAATGTTGCGAAGTGCCTCAACCCACCACCAATCGTGGTGCTAACCACCGTTCTAAAATATTATGGGAAAGAGACTTCTAATTGGCCACTTCTCTATAAGAGAGATCCTGAATTCGGCCACACATACAAGGTACTCTTGGGGGTTACGCAAGTTCCAAATTTTCACCTCCAATATGCACTGTTATATCACCTAGGACACCTTTGTGTTCCTTCAAGAGAGCGTGCCAAGATGATATGGGAAGCACACTACATTCGAGTCGTTTGGAATTTCAAGGTAGAGAAAATAGTGGTAGTACTACAGAATTATTTCTATTGGCCAAACCTTCGACAGGATGTCGGGAAGTACATCAGAGCCTGCACTATTTGTGTCATTTCCAAACCGACATCAAGAGGCAAGACCTCTATACTCTGCTACCTACCCCTAGTCAACCTTTCGAATCCATCTCCATGGATTACATGTCGGGCCTTCCTTCTACTAAGCATGGAAATGACTGTTTTTTCGTGGTCATCGACGGATTCTTGAAGATGGCCATTATGGCACCCTGGAAGAAGACTATCACGGCAGAGGCCACAACTAAACTCTTCTTTGAACAAGTGTGAGTGCACCTTGGGATCGCATAGTCTATCATATCAGATTGGGACAACATGTTCCTCAACACATTTTGGTCTAGCCTCTAGTCAATGCTGGACGCCAAGCTCACCAAGTCCACAACTTTCCATCTCCAAATTGATTGCCAAACAGAGGTCGTCAACACGATGATTATACACATTCTGCGCATGTACAATTCAAAGCATGCATGCACATGGGATGAGAGCCTACCCTATGTACAACACAGTTATAATCGGTCTCTCACATCTTAACCGGCCACAGCCCCTTTCAGGTGGGCTTGGGATTCCAACTACTATGTCCCATTGACAGAGCAATGCAATTTGTGACTACTGAGGCCAATTCATCTCATGTGCAGTCTGAAGCTGACAAAGCAAACATATTCATCGATCGCATTCAACACATCCACCAACCATTTCATGACATATTTGACAGAGGCAATGTTAAGTACAAGAAATGACATAATCAACATCGGGTTCCACACAACTTCTAAGTGGGCAACAAAGCGTGGCTACATTTACAGAAGGAGTTCCTCATTGGACCCCACCACAAGCTTTGCCCACTCCAATATGGGCTATCTGCCATCACCAATTCTGTAGGGAACAATGCCTTCAAGCTCAGTATTCCACCATTTCTTGGTCTACACCCAGTATTCAATGTGGATAAGCTTCATCCCTACTTCCCACCTCTACTGGACACCCCAGACATTGTAGAACAACTCAAACCAACAGATTTAAACCCAGAATGCATGGAATAGGCCACCACAGATTGTATCATCGACATGCAAATCAAGAACACTCGCCAACAAAAGATCCAATTGTATCGGGTTGTCAAAGTTGGCCAACTTCTGCACCAAGGCAAGTGGTTCACCAGGGACCAAATTGAGCACAAGTTTCCTTATCTCATGGAGGAACTCAATGCAATGGGGACCATTGCTTCCTAAGGGGGGAAAAATGATCTAGGTGGACATTGGTAGCCAACCACCTATTCCACTTGCAGTCCCACCATTTTCTCTTTCAATTTTTCAGTTTAGTCACAACTTACTATTTTTAGCATTTTTTCGGGTCCTGAACTTCTGGAGTCGTTTTGAGGCCCTAAACGACGTTTTTTTTTAGCATCACGCCTCAAGAAAATATGATTCCAATCTGAAATCAATATTTGTGGTCACCCATTGTAGTTCTCAGATAGATCTTTCTAACGATATATCATGTGCATAAAACGGAGATAGTATGCCAAAGTTATGACCCTAGGAAGTTGAAACACCAATTTATCCAAACGGGGCCCATATTTTTGGTTCTTCATTGCCTAGCGTAACATAGTGCATATGTATGTAGCCACCACATCTCTTCTCAAAGATAAGCTACCAATGCCCCAACTAGTTTATTTTCATGCTGTTTGTAAGCAAATTTCTGTTCTTTGATATTAATGAAATGAAGTGTGATTTCCACTGCATCTTTGTATTTATGGTTATATGTGTATTATTTTGTCTTCCTACATAAATATGGATCAGTGGTATCAGAGCGGTCTAATTTTTCTCGATCCTTCTTTGCATGTCCCCAACGAGGTTGGGGTATAAGGAGTTAGGGCTCGATCTCGTTGAACCTTTGCAATATAAGCCTCGCAAACCCCGACGACCGCCCATGGGGGATGAAAAGAAAGATAATGGATCTAGAGATCCTATCAAAATATTGCTCGAGGAGGCCCTCTAAAAACAAAGGAACACGATGATGGATAACTTTTCCCATATCCTTCAACAACTGCCCAATGGTGGCGCATCTACATCCAACAACTACTTTGGAGGCACGACTCCCTTTAAGGTACAAGTAAACTTTGACATTCCCATATTTGAGGGTCAAATAGATGTAGATTCCACAGATAGATGGTTGAATCTATTAGAAGGATATTTCTCGATTCATGAATTCTCTTACTGGGAGAAGTTTATTTTTTCACTCCTCAAAGCTACCCCCCATGTCAAGGAATGGTGGGAAACATACTATGAGAAAAAGTACGAGATATAACCCTCTCTGTTCTCAGTCGTACCCACATGGAATTCTTTCTGAGATTCCATCAAGGAATAATACTATCAAGTGGCGAGCTATGAGGACAAGTACATACAATGGACCACACTGCGGCAACAAAGGGATCAATATGTGCATGAGCTAAAAAATGTGTTCCATATCCTGCACACAAAGTTGGGTGTCAAATATTCGGAGAAACATTTGGTGCTAAAGTATTGCAGTTGTATACACAGATACATTTAGGAGGAAATGGAGTTCCTCGACATCTTCTCGCTAGGTTCGACATACTGGTATGCTGCCAAGATTGAGAAGAAATTTAAACAGAATAAGAGATACTTTAGATTTTTTAATCAAAAGTGAGGTAAAGGTGCCCCCAAACCATAGAAAAATGGATAAATCCAAGGCATGGTGGATGAAGACAACTAGCCAAAGACAAAAGTAAATAAAAACACCACAAATCCAAAGAAGGACATGGGAAAGTGATGTGAGTTCCATAAAAGCTCCACTCACAACACAAGTGATTATCGGGCCAAACAGTCATTGGTGGCTGAGATGAGGGCTTCTGAGTGAAATGCATGCTCTTGCTCTAAATCAGAACCTGACAAGGGGAATGACGAAGGGAAATAGATTATTGATGTAGATCCCAACGCCACTTGTTGGGTCAATTTACTGTTGCAAATTAACACAAGTATTTAATATCAATCCAGGTTGGTGAACTTAGAAGCATCCCCAAAGTATATGGGTTTCAATCACAGTCAAATTTAGAAGATGCCCTATGGATGGTTAGTGAAATTCATATTAAAAATATAAAAATTAACTTAATTAAGTTTTAAACAATGGATTAAAATATATGGAATAATAATCAAGCTGCTCTAATCTTAGAGGTCTTGGCTGTCCTTAATTACTGATTGCATACATCGTTAATACCATTATGAAAACATGAAAGCGGGAAATATAATAATAAACAATAGGTTAAGATATATAGAATAATAATCAAGAGGCTCTAATCTTAGAGGTCTTGGTTGTCCTTAATTACTGATTTCATATATCATTAACACTATTGTGAAATCATGAAAGAAAGAAATTTAACTTCTAAACAATGAACTAAGATATATGGAATAATAATCAAGAGGCTCTAATCTTAGAGGTCATGGCTATCCTTACTTACTTATTGAACACATCATTAATATCATTGCGAAAACATGAAAGTAGGAAATCTAATACTAAACAATAGGTTAAGATACATGGAATAATAATCAAGAGGCTCTAATCTTAGAGGTCCTGGTTGTCCTTAATTACCGATTGCATACATCATTAACACTATTGTGAAATCATGAAAGCTGGAAATTTAACTTCTAAACAATGGATTAAAATATATGGAATAATAATCAAGAGGCTCTAATCTCAGAGGTCCTGGTTTTCCTTAATTACCGATTGCATACATCATTAATACCATTGTGAAAACATGAAAGAAGGAAATAAATCTAAGCAAATCAATTACATATATGAAAACTAAGAAATGTACTTAGCTCAGTGTGGGGGGCCTTCCACCCTTACCTCGCACACTGAAAGTAAAATTAGCTACTCAAGACTTCAAGCAATCAATCAACATGTAGCAACATCAAAAAATTGTAGGACAGATCTTCTATTATTTCTTCAAGTCTCAAAGATAATAATAATAAGTCATACAAGTTCCAATGTCAAAGCCTTCAAAGTGTGAGGCTTAAATGAATGAAATGTTTAAAAACCTAATCTAAAATATCTCAAGCAATCATAAATATCCATATCCTATCATATCAATTCGAATTTATCTACCATATCCATCATAATCTGGAAAAATCCCATAAAATAAGAATGTAGACCTAGTTTCTAGGGATCCTCCATAAAGACTAGTCTTGTTTGTCCGCCTTTGATGGAGCTTATTAAATCTCAATATGACTGTACCAATAGGTGTATTGTTACTCCCAGTTCTGGATATTTCTGTAAACATATCCAGCTCGAGCCCAAGTGTGCTGCACATATGCAAACCATCATGCTATTACGAGAATTTCTACTGCTGTCCAAAATTGCACTTAAATTTCAATTTTCACAAAAAACATCTAATAATTGAAAAACATAAATTAAATACCTGATTATGCATCTTTAGTTCTATGTGAGGTGAATATGATGGAAAATGGATGAATAATGTAGCAAAATAAAATGTATTTCTTAAGCAAAAAGAGGTCAAAAACAAGGCCCAACATCTTCCCCAAACTAAAGATCAAGCATGCCCTCATGCTTGATGTTTCCTCTTCGACCTTTGGAGTCCTAATGCTGACCCAATCCCTGATCCTGTGACCTCATGATGTGCTATGTGAAAAATAGAATCCATGTCCTTCCCCTGCTCTTCTTTATAGATGGAAGTTTTGACTTTCTGCTTCTCATACTTAGCTTTCCAGGAGTTTTTCACTTGAAGCCACTTGAAAGCCTGTGTGTAAAGAAGATTGTTTTTATTTCTCATTTTCTCCATCTCTTCACTAATATTATCATTCTATTTAACCAATTTTTCATTTCTTATTTTTAAATTTTGCATTTTTTTCTTTCAAGTGTCTTTCCATTATCCTTCTTATTTCGACGTAAGCTCTTTGACTTTGAAAAGATTCTGATCCTCCCCTTTTGAATCTTTAGAAACTGAAACAACTTCCACTTCATTGTTCCCAAAGCATGAATCTTTATCTAAAGCATCCTAATAAACCCTTTTTCCAAACCTTTCAATAACTTAAGTGGATTGTTTCATAATAGGAGAAGTTTCCAAAATTTGGACCTCTGGCTCTATTGAATGTTTTTCCTTTTTCCTCCTAGGAATAGTCACAAAGGATATTTCTTTTTCTAATACCATTGCTTCCTGTTGTTTATTTCTTCCTGTAGATGGATAGAGAGATGTATGTATGATATTTCTTGTTTCTTCTATGGGTTTAGTTCTTTTTTCCACAATTTGTTCTACAAACTCATTCTCTGCTAGGAAATCCTCCCAAACTATCCCATTAATCTTCAATTGATGATCTACAAGAATTTTAATAAGTCCCTGGTGAATGAATTGAACTTCTTTGGGTTTGGCTTCTAAATTAATGCTTTCTATCATTTTCATCAAACTCCTGTAGAAGAAATAAGGAAAATTTATTCTGATGTCTCCCTTTATGTGTTGTAGTATCCTTACATGGTAAAGATGCACCACACTGAATCTAGTATCACAGGTGAAATATTTCTGAATTATTAACACCGATTCAGCCCATGGTTCATTAAAAAATTCTCTTGGAATATCTTTTCACCTGTCGAAGGAGCCTTTCCTATTTTTAACTAGGAAGAAAGTCCACCCGTTGTCTCTAAAATGAAAACCTTTATGATACAACTCTCCTGAAAATGATAAATCTAGTGCTTCAGAAATATATTTAGGACTTAAAGAGATATGCATATTTCCCACCATGGTTTCATTCTGTGTGAAGTTCTTTACAAATTCTTTTCTCACTCTCTAATTATGGCCTCTGAAATTTTGTAAAAACCCTATCAATACGGACTGATAAAGTTTTTGCACAGTCTCCCTATCCCACTGTTCTATTTTAAAATCCTTTGGCTCTACTGTGGAAGCCATTTTTTATGAAAACCATTTAATGTGACCATCCCTTGTCATTAATTTCATTTTGCAAAATAAAAAATTCAACACTGAGTATAACTATGGTAGTAGGCTCACCTCTCTGTTTCATTGTTTTTGATAATCAACCAGTTCTTTGTATCTTTTCTTCTGAAGAATGTACTCTTACTGAAATTAAACAAAAAGAAATTAATAGGAAATGTTGTAAGAAAACATAATATATGTTTCTAATTTTACATCTTCTATTAATTCTCTATTTTCTCCTTAAAAATTAATCTCTGTTTTGCAAATGAATTGGAAGGTATTTTCTTAAAAACACCCTCTGTTTTTCAAATGAATTAAACTGTGTAAGAAAAATTGAAATTTTTTATACAAAGTATTTTTTTGCTCCTTATTTCATACAAATTTTTCCAAAACACTACATCCAAATTTACTGTACATTTATCAAAAGAAACTTCAATCATTTGTATCAAAATAAAATTCATGGTAAACTGTCTTACTCCATTTCTCTTCAATTCTGTCTTCTATCAAAACACTTATATATTCTCCATTTTCTTCACAAGCTTGTGTTCTAAATTTGTAGATTGAGTGTGTTTTTAAAAACAATTCACAACTAAACTTAACAATTTCCCTTATGCATTCGAATTTCACTCGTCTGTTTTTTTTTTGTTTGCATTAAAACAATGTGAAGAAGGATGTGTCAACCTTACCTTCATCTATGCGCTTGTTCCTTTATGACTTTTCTCTTATTTTGTGGTCTTCTTCAGTTGAACTGGAGTTTTTAAATCCAAACAAGTCCATTAAAATATTCTCGTTTACACACTCATTTAAAATAAAATTCATGACTGACTGATGGCAGAGCACTTGTAAAAAATTTTCAACACGTTTTTAAACTATTTGAATGCGAATTTTTTTTTCATGATAGGCTTTCAAGTCGAAATAAATACACTCCTTCTTTAAATCAGGGTTTGACTGATTGATACAATCCCGAAATTCATTAACACAATTGGATCTTCACAAAATTCATTATGGGATGTATTAGAAATGCATCCTTCAATAGAAGAAATGCATCCTCCTGCTCATCCTTATCCACATTATCTTTTCACTCTCCTTTAGAAACTTGATTATGGGATGTATTAGAACAAAATCTTGTATTTATAGAGAGATGTATACCGCACTTATGTGTAGTTAAAACAAGCTTATCCATCATTAACATAATTTTAACTACGAATTAATCCAACTTTAAAATAGCAGCGGATGTGGTGAACTCTGCTAGTTTCAGGGTATTTCAAAAATTAGTTATGTTAACTAGTGTTCTCTCCAGTTTTGGAGGAGATTTCTACGGATAAATTGAATGAAGCATAACTGGAGCAAATTTCGACCATTTTTTGGCTCAGGAAGAGTCTATCCTGACATATTTGGACATTATGAACACATTGGAGTAGTTTTCAGGAGTAGTAGATGATTGCAAACAATACTTTTTCCCTTTATGTAAACCACACTTATGCGTAGTTAACACAAGCTTATCTGCCATTAACATATTTTTAACTACTAATTAATACAACTTTGAAATAGCATTGGATGTGGTGGAATCTGCCAATTTCAGGGTATTTAAAAATTTATTTATGCTAACTGGTGTTCTCTCCAGTTTTGGAGGATATTTCTAGCGATAAATTGAATGAAGCATAACTGGAGAAAATTTCGACCATTTTTTGGCTCAGGAAGAGTCTATCTTGTCATATTTGAACATTATGAACACATTGGAGCAGGTTTCAAGAGTAGTAGATGATTGTAAATAATACTTTTTCCCTTTATGGGTGAAAATGTGAAGTTGGGAAACACTGTTTTCCCTTTTTTGACGTTGAAAATTGTAATTTTCTATGATTTTCAACTTCAACTCCACTAAACTGATATTTTTATTGCAAATTATGCTTTGACATAAAAACAAGAATTGTAGAGAATTGTCTTACCTCCATACCCATATTTAAAAAAAAAAAAAATTGACATATAGAGGGGTAAATTTCTTGTTTACTAACTGCATATACTTGAAATTTTCAGGAAAACATAAATAGTCACTTTATAATCCTTTAATTTTTTTAGGGAAGGTTATTATTTTTTGGAAAAAAACCATAGCATCATAATCTGCATATATTGCACTATTGCACAAACTATTTTTCGGTAATTTTCGGATTAAATCACTATTTTTTATTATTTTTTGAAATGGACGAAGACAAAAAAACAGTGATGTTTCAGTGCATTTTATCATCCTTTGATTTTCTTTTCAATGTGGTCGTCAATAAGAAAAATGAGAGTAACCTTTTGAAGAAGACAGGGAGAGGAAGTGTAGTATGATTTTTTTGAATTTTTTGGTGTCCTCATTTGAAAGTTATTGAATTTTCATTCAGTGCATTTTTTCGAACAATGAAATTCCACAGTGACATAGTTTAGTAAAAAATTAATAAAAAATTGAATTTTTTAATGAAACTCCACAAATCTCATATCATCAGAAACTAGATTCAGAGATGAATCTAATGGTACTTTGTCCGACATATAACATTTTGTTTTTGTAGGGGTTCTGCCCCTCCAAAGTTGCAGGTTCCTGAAAACTGCAGAATTTTCTATGTTTTTCGTTGACCAGAAACTCTCAGCCGAGATAATGTCTCGGACGAGAAATTTATAAAACTCTCGACCAAGAGTTTAACCCGCCCAAAGTTACATTTAAATGCACGGCCAAACTCTCGGCCGAAAGTTTAAAAAACTATCGGACGAGAGTTTGCGCTCGAGAGTTTACTCGATGAAACTCTCGTATGAGAGTTTAGAAAACTCTTGTATGAGAGTTTAGAAAAATCTCGTATGAGAGTTTTAAAAACTCTCATATGAGAGTTTTAAAAACTCTCGTATGAGATTTTTAAAAACTCTCGTATGAGAGTTTTTAAAACTCTCGTATGAGAGTTTTTAAAACTCTCATCCGAGAGTTTTATTCCTATAATAAAACACAAAAATTATTAATTTTTTAGAATTGGTATGTTATATAATTTAAATAGTACTTTATTAAAATTAGAAAATGATATAAAATAATAAAATTATAATTTTATTTTAAATTATTTTATTATTATTAATGATAAAAAATACATGAAGATTTAATTAAATAAAATTTGTTACAATATTTTGTAATATCAATGTTATATAAAAAACTAAAAATATTTTTATATAAAACTAATTGATATATTAATATAAATAAAATAAAATTCTAAAACATAAATCAAAATAAAAACAACTATATCTAATTTATATAATATTTTTTTTGAAATTAATGAATAAATTTAAATTTAAAAAACAATTGACTAAATGCAATGAGGTGATAAAAGATACAATGCATAGCACCTTAATATCATTATAAATTCTTGGAAATCTCGAGAAATTTTTGAAGTGAGATGAGCTTCTTGGAATGGGTCACTTTATCTTCCACTTCAGTTTCACACAATGAACTTGAAAGGAAGTCTATTTTCCTAGGTATGGATGTAAGGGAATGAACAATATTATTTGAACATCGAGTGAGATGCCCTTCTTGGAATGGGTCCTCCTATATTCCACTTTAGTTTCACAAGATTAAATTGAAATGAAGTTTATTCTCCTAGGTATGGATGTAAGGGGATAAATAATATTATCCGAAAAGGAAATGAATGTTAAGTGTGACATTCCAAGCAGAAGTGTATGGGATTGGAGAATTATGTTATTGCAGAAAACTAACCCTTAACCCCTTAACCCTTGACCCCTTAAACCCTAATTCCTAACCCCTAAACCCTTAACCCCATAAACCTTAAACCTCTAAACGCTTAACCCCTAACCCATTTACCCCCACTAAACCTCTAAATCCCTAACCCATTTAACCCCTAAACCCTTAACCCCTACCCTTAACACGTTAACCCCTAACCCATTTAAGCACCTAAACCCCAAAACCCCTAACTCCTAACCCCTAAAATAATTAACTGCTAAATCCCCCAACCCCCTAATCCTCTAAACCAATCCTAACCCATTTAACCCCCTAAACCTGAAAACCCCTAACCCCTTAAACCCTAATTCCTAACCCATAACCCTTGACCCCTTAAACCCTATTTCCTAACCCCTAACCCCCTAAACCCTATTTCCCAACCCCTAACCAATTCAACACCGTAAACCCCTAAAAACCTAACCCATTTAAGTGTGGATTCCATTTAACCCCCAAAATCCTAACCCCTAACCCCTAAAATCCTTCACTTCTAAATCCCCTAACCCCCTAAACCTCTAAACCTGTAACCCATTTAACCCCCTAAACCCTAAACCTCTAAACCCTTAACCCCTAACCCCTAAAACCCTAATTCCCAACCCCTAACCAATTAGACACCCTAAACCCCTAAAAACCCAACCCATTTAACCCCATTAACCACTAACTTCTTACCCCTACAATCCTGAACTGCTAAATCCCCTAACCCCCTAAACCTCTAAACCAACCCTAACCCATTTAACCCCCTAAACCCAAAACCTATAACCCCTTAAACCCTAATTCCCAACCCATAACCCATTCAACCCCTTAAACACCTAAACCTCTAACCCCTTAACCCTTGACCCCTTAAACCCTAATTCCTAACCAGGCTAACCCATTTAACCCCCTAAACAGAACCCATTTAATTGTGGATTCCATTTAACCCCAAAAACCCTAACCCCTAACCCCTAAAATCCTTTGCTGCTAAATCTTGTAACCCCCTAAACCTCTAAACCTATACCCCATTCAACCCCGTAAACCCTAAACTTCTAAACCCTTAACCCCTAACCCCTTAAACCATAATTCCCAACCCATAACCCTTGACCCCTTAAACCATAATTCCTAACCCCTAAACCCTTAACCCCCTAAACGCTAAACCTCTAAACCCTTAACCCCCAAACCATTTACCCCTAATAAACCTCTAAACCCCTAACCCATTTAACCCCTAAATACTAAACCTCTAAACCCTTAACCCCTACCCCTAACCCGTTAACCCTTAACCCATTTAAGCCCCTAAACCCCAAAACCCCTAACCCCTTAAACCCTAATTCCCAACCCATAACCCTTGACCCCTTAAACACTAATTCCTAACCCCTCAACCCTTAACCCCTAATCCCTTAAACCCTAATTCCCAACCCCTAACCAATTCAACACCCTAAACCCCTAAAAACCTAACCCATTTAAGTGTGGATTCAATTTAACCCCCAAAACCCTAACCCCTAACCCCTAAAATCCTTCACTTCTAAATCCCCTAAACCCCTAAACCTCTAAACCTGTAACCCATTTAACCCCCTAACCCCTAAACCTCTAAACCCTTAACCCCTAACCCCTAAAACCCTAATTCTAAACCCCTAACCAATTAAACACCCTAAACCCCTAAAAACCTAACCCATTTAACTCCATTAACCCCTAACTTCTAACCTCTAAAATCCTTAATTGCTAAATCCCCTAACCCCCTAAACCTATAACCCCTTAAACCCTAATTCCCAACCCATAACCCATTCAACCCCTTAAACACCTAAACCTCTAACCCCTTAACCCTTGACCCCTTAAACCCTAATTCCTAACCCCTAACCCATTTAACGCCCTAAACCTTAAACCTCTAAACCCTTAACCCCTACCCCAAACCCGTTAACCCCTAACTTCTAACCCCTAAAATCCTTAACTGCTAAATCCCCTAACCCCCTAAACCTATAAACCAACCCTAACCAATTTAACCCCCTAAACCCTAAACCTATAACCCCTTAAACCGTAATTCCCAACCCATATCCCATTCAACCCCTTAAACACCTAAACCTCTAACCCCTTAACCCTTGACCCCTTAAACCCTAATTCCTAACCCCTAACCGATTTAACCTCCTAAACCATAAACCTCTAAACCCTTAACCCCTAACCCATTTACCCCCACTAAACCTCTAAACCCCTAACCCATTTAACCCCTAAACCCTAAACCTTTGAACCCTTAACCCCTACCCCTAACCCGTTAACCCCTAACTAACTTAAGCCCCTAAACCCCAAAACTCCTAACCAATTCAACACCCTAAACCCCTAAAAACCTAACCCATTTAAGTGTGGATTCCATTTAACCCAAAAAACCCTAACCCCCAACCCCTAAAATCCTTCATCAAGTAATTTAACCCCTAAATAAACTCCTGACTTTCAACTTTTAAACCCTAATTCCAGTTCCATAACCTCACACCTTAAACCATAATTCCTAACCCCCCAAACCCCTAATCCCCTAAACTCCTAAACCTCTAACTTGGCTCCCTAACCCATTTACCCCCACTAAACCTCTAAACCCCTAACCCATTTAACCCTAAAACCCCAAACCTCTAAATCGGTTAAACCCTACCCCTAACACATTTGGGCTCCTACCTGCCTCCCCAATCTCACCAAACACCATGTTCCCAACTCCATTTAAGTGTGGACGTGTTTGAACTCCCAAACTCCTTACCTCTAACCTCCCAAAATACACGCAATTTCTAACCTCCTAAATTTTAAATGAACTCATTTGTATTCCCTAAACCCTAAATTTTTCTAAAACCTCTTTTAATTCTAACTTTTGCAAATTCCTACTTCCCCAACCATTAGGAAACCCCAGTAACCTAACCCATTTAACCCCATTAACCACTAACTTCTAACCCCTAATATCCTTAACTGCTAAATCCCCTAACCCCCTAAACCTCTAAACCAACCCTAACCCATTTAACGGGTTAGGAATTAGTGTTTAGGGGGTTAAATGGGTTAGGGTTGGTTTAGAGGTTTAGGGGGTTAGGAGATTTAGTAGTTAAGGATTTTAGGGGTTAGAAGTTAGTGGTTAATGGGGTTAAATGGGTTAGGTTTTTAGGGGTTTAGGGTGTCTAATTGTTTAGGGGTTGGGAATTAGGGTTTTAGGGGTTAGGGGTTAAGGGTTTAGACGTTTAGGGTTTAGGGGGTTAAATGGGTTACAGGTTTAGAGGTTTAGGGGGTTAGGGGATTTAGCAATGAAGGATTTTAGGGGTTAGGGGTTAGGGTTTTGGAGGTTAAATGGAATCCACACTTAAATGGGTTAGGTTTTTAGGGGTTTACTGTGTTGAATTGGTTAGGGGTTGGGAATTAGGGCTTAAGGGTTTAGGGGTTAGGAATTAGGGTTTAAGGGGTCAAGGGTTATGGGTTGGGAATTAGGGTTTAAGGGGTTAGGGGTTTTGGGGTTTAAGGGCTTAAATGGGTTACTAGTTAACGAGTTAGGGGTAGGGGTTAAGGGTTTAGAGGTTTAGAGTTTAGGGGTTAAATGGGTTAGGGGTTTAGAGGTTTAGTGGGGGTAAATGGGTTAGGGGTTAAGGGTTTAGAGGTTTAGGGTTTAGGGGGTTAAATGGGTTAAGGGTTAGGAATTAGTGTCTAAGGGGTCAAGGGTTAATGGGTCAGAGGTTTAGGTGTTTAAGGGGTTGAATGAGTTATGGGTTGGGAATTAGGGTTTAGGGGGTTAAATGGGTTAGGGTTGGTTTAGAGGTTTAGGGGGTTAGGGGATTTAGCAGTTAAGGATTTTATGGGTTAGAAGTTAGGGGTTAATGAGGTTAAATGGGTTAGGTTTTTAGGGGTTTAGGGTGTTGAATTGGTTAGGGGTTAAGGGTTTAGAGGTTTAGGGTTTAGGGGGTTAAATGGGTTATAGGTTTAGAGGTTTAGGGGATTTAGCAGTGAAGGATTTTAGGGGTTATGGGTTAGGGTTTTGGGGGTTAAATGGAATAAACACTTAAATGGGTTAGGTTTTTAGGGGTTTAAGGTGTTGAATTGGTTAGGGGTTGGGAATTAGGGTTTAAGGGGTTAGGGGTTAAGGGTTTAGGGGTTAGGAAATAGGGTTTAAGGGGTCAAGGGTTATGGGTTGGGAATTAGGGTTTAAGGGGTTAGGGGTTTTGAGGTTTAGGGGGTTAAATGGATTAGGATTGGTTTAGAGGTTTAGAGGGTTAGGGGATTTAGCAGTTAAGTATTTTAGGGGTTAGGAGTTAGGGGTTTTGGGGTTTAGGTGCTTAAATGGGTTAGGGGTTAACGTGTTAGGGGTAGGGGTTAAGGGTTTAGGGGTTAAATGTGTTAGGGATTTAGAGGTTTAGTGGGGGTAAATGGGTTAGTGGTTAAGGGTTTAGAGGTTTAAGGTTTAGGGTTAAGGGTTTAGGTTAGGAATTAGAGTTTAAGGGTCAAGGGTTAGTTTTCTCAAGTAATAACATAATTCTCCAATCCCATACACTTCTGCTTGGAATGTCACACTTAACATTCATTTCATTTTCGGAAAATAAACTACATTTCAATTTAATCTTGTGAAACTAAAGTGGAATATAGGAGGACCCATTCCAAGAAGGGCATCTCACTCAATGTTCAAATAATATTGTTTATCCCGTTACATCCATACCTAGGAAAATAGACTTCCTTTCAAGTTAATCATGTGAAACTGAAGTGGAAGATAAGGTGACCCATTCCAAGAAGCTCATCTCACTTCAAAAAGTTCTCGATATTTCCAAGAATTTATAACAATATTAAGGTGCTATGCATTGTCTCCTTTATCACCTCATTGCATTTAGTCAATTGTTTTTTAAATTTAAAATTATTCATTAATTTCAAAATATATATATATAGTTGTTTTTATTTTGATTTATGTTTTAGAATTTTATTTTATTTATTAATATATCAACTAGTTTTATATAAAATATTTATATTTTTTTATATAATATTGATATTACAAAGTATTGTAACAAATTTTATTTAATTAAATCTTCATGTATTTTTTATCATTAATAATAATAAAATAATTTAAAATAAAATCATAATTTTATGAATTTTTTATCATTTTTTAATTTTAATAAAGTACTATTAAAATTATATAAAGTAATTTTCAATTCTAAAAACTTAAAATTTTTTGTGTTTTATTATAGGAATAAAACTCTCATACGAGAGTTTTAAAAACTCTCATACAAGAGTTTTAAAAACTATCATACGAGAGTTTTTAAAACTATCATACGAGAGTTTTTTAAACTCTCATACGAGAGTTTTTAAAACTCTCATCCGAAAGTCTTCCCGAGAGTTTCCGTCAATAAAACTCTCGGACGAGAAAATGCATAACTCTCATCCGAGAGATTTTTAACTCCGGTTAAACCCAATAAAACTCTCGGTCGAGAGTTTTTAAAACTCTTGGTCGAGAAATAGAGTTGAATATTTTCTCGGACGAGAAATTAAAAATTTCTCCCAAATTCTAGCTATCCGCCAAAAAGTGTTTCCCAACTTCGCGATTTCACCCTTATGTAAACCCCGCTTATGTGTAGTTAACACAAGCTTATCCGCCATTAACATATTTTTAACTATTAATTAATACAACTTTAAAATAGTGGCGGATGTGGCAGACTCTGCCAGTTTCAGGGTATTTCAAAATTTAGTTATGTTAACTGGTGCTCTCTCTAGTTTTGGAGGAGATTTCTAGGGATAAATTGAATGAAGCATAACTGGATCAACTTTCGACCATTTTTTGGCTCAAGAAGAGTCTATCCTGTCATATTTGGACATTATGAACACATTGGAGCAGGTTTCAGGAGTAGTAGATGATTGTAAACAATAATTTTTCCATTTTTAGCTAATATAGAGTCCCAAGCCATGGAAACTGGAGCAAGGAGATGTAGCGCAGGAGGGGTGAACTCCGTCATCAAAAAACAATGTTAATGGATCATTTTGATGGTTTGTTGTACCTTTTTATTGCTGTTGTTTAGAATTTTGTTTTAATGTTTTTTAAGTTAATGAATTTAACATAATCTCCATATATTTAATTGTTTAAAAATCATAAACACTTGAAGAAGCCTATGCACATGAAGAAAAAATCAACATTTTAAATATAAATCTGAAGATGAAATAAGAAAAACAAAACTAACATTCAAATTCAGATCAACCAGTTTAATTTATTCTGAGATAAGTGGATGAACTACGATGGAAATTAACAGTTATAATTAACTTTAAAATTTGTTATGCAGAATTCATGGTGAATGATAGATGTATGCCTAGGAAATTGGAACATAAATTAGCTTTCTTCCTTTCAAGGAAATTTTGTATACTTATTATGAGTTATTATTGCTAGATCCAGTTAAAATTTACACATGAATTTTATGAACTATAAATGCTAGATACAGTATCTTTTGAAGTTAAAGATGACTAATAATAACAAACATTGTTGGAATAAATTTTCTTTAAAAGTTACAATTGAACAGTTATGCAAGTATCACACCTGCAATATATGGTTTGATGAAATTAAAGGCAATACTCTACTTAATAGAATTATATGTTTTAAAAATAATTTGGCATACGGAAACATTGCTTTTACTATCTAATGGGATTAAAAATAAATGGTTAGGGTATTGCCTACAATCATAAATTTGAAACCAAATTACAGTGTAGATAACTCTTCCATTTATGAAAGAGTCTTAAGTGTAGCTTTAAATAGTGAAACCAAGATCTGTCTTAGGAATTCAAGAAAATAACAAGTAAACCTAGAACTTGGTGTCAAGAGGCTTCAAACAAAAACATTTAGACTTAAGAGATAACACAAATAAGATTGTCTCAGGAGAATAACCGTGATGGTTTAAAACCTAGACCAACAAAATAGTTGGAACCAGGCTCTTACGTCCTTCAATATTGTGGGGTAAAATAACTAATATACATTTCACTTCCAAATTTTAGCCAAAGCTTAGCTATAGAATGACATTGAGAATGTCTAAAACTAGAAATTAAAATTTTTGTAAGAACATTTGAGACACCAGGCAATGTTTGCAGAAGAACTGAAAAATTATAATAGGAATGAAATCATGTAGAAGAAAATACTAAGCAGACACAATAATAGGTAACAATAAAAGTACAAAACACATGAATTATAGAATTATTATTCAGTAAGTAGGCATGCAATGATTAAATCCAGTAGTCAACAGAGTATCTTAGTTATACATGTATATTAAGGAACTTCTCTAGGAAAATCACCATAACCTATGTGTAAACCATAAATAATCCTGACGGAATTTTGTCCAAATATATTACAACCTTGCAAAAAGAGGAGAATAATCCCTCTTTCTTGACCCTTAAAACAATTAAATTACAGTGACAACCACTCCGTTAGACATAATAGATAAACATAGTTTCTGAGATGAAATATGCCATATAAGCTTCCAGCATAAGGGATGATATCATCGAACCATGCCATAGCAGAGAGGAGGGTTTGGTATCCCTCAATATTTTTCTAGATATAAAGAAATACCCAAAATCCATTAAAATTTTGGAGCTAAGAGAAAAAATACTTTAGTGAACTGGTGGCTTAGCGCAGTGGAGCGTAGGGTTTACAAAATCCTAAGTAAGCCAGAAATTTGACCTGTTGTCAAATGCTAGTTCACAGCCACAAACAGAGGCATACGATTCCGGACAAAATTGAGATGTAAATATAATAATGAATTGAAACAAGGATTTTTTAGAAAGGTATTACATGTAATGAAAACCCTACCAAAAACCAACCCATCCTCCCTTTGATGCTCTAAGCTTGAAGAGGTTCCACATATCCTTGCAAACAAGACAATTCTTTAGAACAAGCTTAATTGACAAAACTTGAAAATAAGCAATTGACAGAGCATGAAACATAGTAGAATGAATGATGCATTGTGTAGAGAGGAGTAGGTAGTTGTATACTTCGCTGAAAGAGACAAGATGCAATGTAGTCCTTAGAGGAGCATATGGAATGTAGTGAACACTAGTTACCTCTCAAAGTATAGCACAATGTGATAGAAAGAGAATGAACAGAAGGACCAAGACAAGGGAGGGAATTAGTTACCCTAACCTCCATGTCTTTCATCATGATCATTGGATTAGATCAAGGAAAGACAAGTGTTGCCTCCTCGCCACTATTATATGTTGATTAAGGAGGAATCGAGAAACTTCGAAGTTCATCCACCTATTAACTGGTGAATAAGGTTTTGAGTGAAGGATTGGTGTTACGAGTCAAGAAACAAGTTTGATAATTTTACATGCCATTATCAAGACATTCAATTTCACACACCTCAAGAGGTCAAAGTTCACCATATGCGCAGAAAACCAACTAATGCAGACTGATAATTTATTTATGCCAGCGTTGCACGACTTGACATAAATGTTATGTAATGTGATAAGAAACAATACAAGTAAATGAACCTAAGACATGTTTTATTTCATGTTGTTACTGTTTATCATAAGTATAAAGTTACATGTCATATATATATATATTCTAGCATGGTAAGTTGAGACCATGTAAATAATTTTTTTATTTTTTTATTTTTTATGATGGTAATTTATAAGTAGGTATATAGGTTACAACAAGTAAATTCCTTTGACTAAATAATATTTTGTCAAAAAAGGGCTCCAAAATGTGTAAGAGTAATTGAAACCATTTTATAAATACATTTTCTTCCCAATTTTAATTATTATTATTTATCAAAATTACATAAATATATAATTTTAATAAGTTTTTAAACAAACTATATATATATATATATATATAAATATATATAAATATATAAATAAATGTGCCTTAAAAATATATCCAATCACTATGAATCCAAAACAAATGTACTATAGAAATTAAAATTATTAAAAATTAATTTAAATTAATATTAAAATATTCTACCCTATATTTATTTTATCTTGAATTTAATTAGTATTTATTTATATTAAGATTATTTCATATATATTATTTGAGATATATAAGGATATATATATAATTATATATAAATTTAATGTCTTAATATATATTTTCAAAAATTATTTATTATAATATGGTAATAATTATTTACATTATAATTTATTTACTTGATTGTTTAAAAGAAATCGAATATTATTTAATTATTTTAAAATAATATTTTTATTGTGAAAAAATTAAAATTTATCAAAATTAATTAAGACAATTTTTGTTTAATTTAGTTTAATATATTTTAAAATAACATATCATTTAATTAATATATTATAATAATTGGTAATTTCTTGAAATAAATTAATTAATATTTTCTAATACACTATTGTATTAATCATCTAAATAACTTTAAATATTGTAATATAATATAACTTATTATAAATTCTATTGTATATGTTGTATTTATCATTAATATATTTTATAAATTAATATTACTTTAATTAATTAATATAAATATTAGTATTGAAAAAAAATTATTTGTGATAATAACGAGTTTAAATATATCTTAAGTCAGATCTATCAAGAGTCCACAGGGATCAAATCTCTAGAGGTGCAAACTTTTTTTTGAGTGCAAAACTTGAGGAAAAGGATTGCACCTGTAAATATTTGATCCTTGTAGCGCCTTGATAGATCGGGAGTTAAGATGGATGTAGAATTGGGAGTTAAGATGGATGTAGGTTGGTTTTCTACACAATTATAAATAGATTGTTGAAACCACTTTGTTTCATAGCCGGGCAAGGTTAGGCAAGAAATCTCTCAAGGAAAAAATTCAATAATTCTAATTTGGTGGTATTTTGACCAAGATAGGAATTAAATCATTCTAATTTGGTGGTAAGAGTGATTCAATACACATGATAGCATCCATGGAGTCGAAGTAGATGAAAAGCTAAAAACAAAAAGGTAGAAAAAAAATAAAATGTAGGAGAAAACAAATCAAACCTAAAAATATAATTCGACACTTTAAATTTATATATTTAGGGAGATAAGTTATTTTTCATGTAACACCCACGTAAACCATTGTAATTTACAGTTTTTACCATGTTTTACCAAGACGGTTGTATCAAGAAAATCAAGAATTAGTTCATGGGAAATGGATTCTGGAATTGGTTGAAAGTTAAACGACTTCTTCATAATGAACTCACACTATTAATATGAAAGGAAGATTATGATGTGCAAGGAATGCCTCTGTGGTCGATCATGTTGCAGGAAGATTCACTTGCTTCTCGGATTACTATTTTTTTTGTCGAGGAGTACATCCAGAAATCGCTTCATCCACCTTGTGGTCAGTGTCGATGTATAGGGTGGAGCCATCATTCTGTGTCGAGCAGTCACTAACACTTCATAATTCCATGCCCAGACCTAGACGATCGGGCTTTTGGATTAGAGGGACTAGATAGAGGAAAGGTGTGCACAAAATACCATATTGCAGTGCCTTCAAGATAGATGAATTGCGAAATATGTTTCTTACCGGCCGTGCAAGAAAGTGTTTGGCGTCATACATACAAATGGTTTTGGACACTTGTTGTGCATTAATGGAAAAGATAAAGGATTCAAATATGCCTTTGGAATGAGAGTCAACTGCCAAGATAAGTGAGTTTGGCTTACTTTCTTTATTATATAGTCTTTCTCTTTGTGAGTTAAAAGATATAAAAAAATATTATATATAGATGGTGTTAATTCCTTTTCTTTGATAAGAGTCGATTGGAATGAGAGCCGACTGCCAAGATAAGTAATTTTGGCTAAATTTATTTATTATATAATATTTTTCTTTGTGAGTTGAAATATCTGAATAAAGATTATATATCATATAGTTTTTCTGCAAAAATAGTATTAGAAAATAGAAAGAATACTAATGATCTTTCTCCTATTTCTTGGGATAAGTTACACATACCAAGAAAATGGTAATTCATTATTTTATTGGGATATGATTGAAACAAATTCACTGTTGACTATTTTTGAAAGAATGTATTTATCTTGGGAGTAGAAGATAATTCCATTGTGGTAATTCCTTTGCAAGGGTTTGCAAGGGATACATATTAACTTTGTTATTATTTTAAAAAAAGGTCTATCTAGCTCTTATGCCCAAAATAAGAGTTACTTATGGTACTTAATTTAAAAGGGATTATCTTGAAGATATTAAAGAGAATAGCTCTTTAATATAAATATTTACATAATATGGTATCAGCGAGAAAATAGAAGATGCATGATCTTTATTTTAAAGGGGATTCAGTACTCATTTAGTTTATGAAATGATAACAAGTCCAAAGTATTTTTCTTGAATAGATTAAAGAGAGTGACTCATGAAATATATTCTTGTACAATGAAGAAGAAAAGAGAAGTTTTCTCAAATTTATATTCATTAACCATGTTGTAAATAGTAATGAGTTAATATATATCCATGGATAGTTTCATAAATCCATGAATAGTTTACCACGATAGTGGTAGAGATTAATGAATTAATAAATCCACATATAGTTTCATAAATCCATGGGTAGTTTTCCATGGTGTTGATGGAGATTAATTATTTCATAAAACCATGGGTAGATTACCATGGTGTTTGCAAATATTAGTTATTTAATAAATCCATGCATTGTTTACCATGGTGTTGGTAAAGTTAAGTTATTTAATAGATTCATGGTTAAAGGAACTAATCAGTTTATTTCCTTAGATGAACAAACTAAGTGAAATATAGCTTGTAGTATTAAACTACATTGAATATGATTGTTTAGTACAATCTTTGGAAAAGAAGACTTGTATTTATATTGTTAATTGCATATTTTTACAAAAAGAAAACATATGTTTACATGCTCACTAGCATTGAGATTTTTCTTTGGGAAGACTCATGAAGAAGGTTTTGTGCTTCATTGTGTAAGCTCTCCTTTAGGAATAGTCTTTTGGAATCGATATGCATTTGCATGCATGGGAGCAACATTTGTTATGTTAGCTTGCATTCCATGCAGTAAAAGTAATAGCTTAAGGGTTAGCTATTTTGATTAAATTGATGTAAATCACATGCATAAATATCTTAACTGATGTATCAATTTATTTTAAAGAAAATCTTGGGAGATGTAGCCATTGTCTTGGAGGAATGTGTGCTTATGCGACGAAAGCATTAGTTATTGTGATGACTTATAACCAGCACATATGAGGTATGTGTCGTTAAAGAGAGAATGACAAGGTACTTTACTTGCATGTCATGAATATACATGAGTAGATGGAGAAGCTACTGTAGTACAAATATGTGAAATGATTGATTAATAGTTTATGAATCTTGACCATCATTTTATGTTGAAGGCATCATAGCAGGGAATGATGGTGACATGTACAAAGGAATATTATGCTTGTCATGTACAAAGGAAAATTATGCTTTTCCTGGTGGCAGGTAAATTATTAATTTTCATGCAGCTGAGTACGAACTACCGGATGATCCAGTGTACGATGTACCATTGCAGGTACATCCATGCCATCAAGATACGAAGATACGAAGACCAAAGGGTAAATGGTATCATATTTATTGTAATGGCTTAAGTTAGACATTTGTATATTTCCTTGTAAGATGATATAAACAATGGTTAAGGGATGGTCTCCCATATAAGCCATTGAGTGATGGGCTGAACACCCTCACGAGCGTTTAATAATAAAATTAAATGTTTGGTGTTTTTCACCCTACAGGGTTTCCAGGGTATATTGGTGTTCAATGGTGTGATTGATTATTGTGTCAAGTTGATGATGTTGATTCCTTTCTTGTTATGATGTTCATAATGGAAAATATGTGATGAATATACGAGTAATGAAATGAATGGAAGGTTACGTCATACAGTAATTGTGTTAATGTACTATAATGGAGGATGTTAATGGTTAAGGAGCTTACTATTCTTATTCTAAAATTGACACTATGAACTGGTAAATATTCTATGTAATGATGAGTAAGGAATATTTAATGGTGAATGGTTAGTTACCCATGAGTAACCTATATAATTTTTTTTTATCTCCTTACATTTCCATGTGATGTTAACGGTGTATGTTACAAGTGGTATCAGAGCTAAAGGTTGCAACACTAGCACCTTTGGGAGTTAGCGAAAAGAAATTGAGAGATCCGAGATTAAGAGCGTGTATGTGAAGGAAGGCATCTCATCTCTAATCCAGGTTGAATAAAGAGTTTCAAGAGATAAGTATTATTATCTTTCTTTCTTGAAACACTAGTTATTGCATTTATGGAAAATACACTGCTTACAAAGTAAATGCTTGTTGAGTTAGAGTTTCTTTAAAAAGGATATGTATTTTACATGTACGTAAAACTTCTATTGTTGTATTGAAGTTTCCTTGAAAGGAGTTGGGAATTTGAACATGTGTGTGCTTGAAAATTTAACTAATGTACATTTGATTCTTCTTGAGAGAAATATGTATATCTTGAAAATAAATCTTGCATGTAAGTCTTGCAACTGAAAGAGACAAATATAGAGTAAAACGTGGTTCTACTTAAGATGCAAGATTGTGTTAGTTCTTTTGGAAAGTAATAAAGCATTGCTAATATGATAATCATTTACAACTATATAACATGGTAAAAGACCAAACTACCCTACTAGTTTCACTGAGAAGAACCCATGTGAGTTCTTGCAAAGATTACTAGTATGTATCTTGAAAGGTCTGAGCAGTAGTAAAACATAAATAAGTAAACTTGCTTGCCTTTATATATATCTTATCTAAGAAAAGATAAGAATCCTGTTTTCTTTAAAAAGGGATTTCGTACCGGTGTGTTAGATGAAAAGGAATCCAAGTTCTTTTCTTGAAAATAAATACAGGCTAAAGAGAATAAGCTCTTGAATATACTACATTGCTAGATGGATTATGTCAACTTCTTGATTTAGGTATATTAAAGGTTAAGTTAACCCTTTTAGTATTGTATATTTTTTATGCATAAAAGAGGCTATCTGTGATAAATTATTGCAAGCAAAGCATGAGCAACTTGCATGTAGAATCATAGAGGAACGAGGTTCTTTGCATGGATAGAAGATGTATTACATGTACAAAAACTGAAGTAATGTTTTGGTTTCCTTGAAATATATATACATGGCTAATGTGGGTATAATATTTCAAGAATAAAGGCATGTATTATTATGTTTTATTCCATTAGTTTTATGGAAAATAAAACCATGTTTTGCATGCCTATCATGTTATATGTCCTCAAAGAGGAATCATGAGTTTGCCTACTTGATTATGTTAAGTACTCTATTGGGAAATTAATCTTTATGCATGGTATGTATCGAAACAACAGTCAATGTGTTCGCTTTAATATATTTCCATTCTCTAAAGGCAAAATCTGAAGGGGTGATTCTTTTCTAAAAGTTTAAGTAAAGCGAATGTACATTGTGTCATTTTCCATTAAAGGAATTTCTGAACAGATATAGTTATTTTTCTTGTACGAATGTGTGTGTGCGTGAAAAATGTCATAATAATATGGGAGTTATTTGACATGAATTGATAATTACTTACTCACACTAATGTAGAGATGTTAGAAGAAAGCATGTTGTGGCATTGTATTCACATCTCAGATATGCACATGAATAGTTGTTAAAGGATCATTCAAAGATTGATTATTTATTGATTAAGGTTTTATCTAATCATGCTATAAAATCTTGTCGATGTTGCTAAAAGAAAACATTGTCGTAGAGGAGGAATGTGAATTTCCTGATGGGGATGAGTACTGCAGTACGGAGAGAAGTCCTTCAAATGGAATAAAAATAAGTATTTTATTTTATTTTATTTTAAGAAGTCTATGCATATGCATGTTGATTCCTTTAAAAATGTATTGTTACATACATGGCATTACATGAGATTAGCTTCCATTTAAGAGAATTCTTAAAAAGTACATGTTATTATAATATAATTTTTTTGGATAAGAATATGCATATGAGATTAATATGTGTATTATGCTTTATTTCTTTAGGAAAGAAAGTATAAAAAGCATGAAATAAAAAATAGTTACTTTTCATTTGAGCTTGAAAAGAAGTAGTTTCTTTTGCATGCAATAAAATTTCTAAAGTTACCATGCACTACTTTAAAAGAGATGAATGTGTATAGTGATGGTGTGTGAAACTAATGCATGAATGAAAAAGATGAGGAAATTCCTTATATAAGATGATATAGTGTTAGAATTAAATCGAATAAAACCTCTTAATGGGTCAAGTTGTGAATGACTAGTTGACTGACCAGTTTTTGCATGAGTCACCATGGATACATTAAAACTATTGACTAGTTATGAATGAATAACTAATGAAAGTTATATGCACAAATCGATTTTGACAAAATTTAATTGAAAGTTGTGAACAAATGATTATGATAATTAATTCGTGTGTCAGTCTGTTTGTAACAGAACATTATGGGAATTGGAAATGTTTGCACCCATACCCTAATCATTATTGACACATACACATTAATGAATATTTATATATAATGGTATTCATGACAACATCTTATGCAGGAACTTAAAATGATTGTGCAAGATAATATGTGCTTGAGAAATTCATATTTATGATTAGCATTGTTTCTTATAGTAAGCATGGGTAGCTTAATAGAAATAGAAAATCTGTGAAAATAAAGCATCGCAAACATTGCAATGTGAATTGCAATAGTGAATGTTAAAGTATCATGTTTTAATGTGAAATATTTTGTTATCTCAGAAATAATACTATACAACACATGTAAGTTACTTCCATGGGGGGGAGTTGTGACAGTGTCATTAAAGTTAACTAGTATTAACTAGTTAAAGACAATTTGTTTAATTTTCTTTTATCGAGCAAGAAGAACTTAAATCATCACTATTGATAAAGAAAATTATTTAATTTGTTGAAATTAATTAATGAAAGGAAATCTTTCTAAGTTGATGGTAAAAATGTTTCCAAGAATAGGAAGTGGTTGGGGATAGTTGGAAAGACAGTTACCTACTCCTCCGAGGATAAATCTGGATCCCCAGGGAGGAGTAGGCGTTCTGTGAAATTGGTAAAGGGGCAGTATTTTCTAGAGCTGGTTGGGACCAGTTGAAAATAGCTTACAACAACCCTTGTAAAGCCAAAAATATCTGAGTGTGACTGGATTGGCCATCCCGAGGTCACAGCAGAAGAATCCGCTATTAACCCGTGGCATTGTCCAGATTCTGGAGCTAGGGAGAAAGTGGAGGACGTAATAGCCTCACTTGATGGTTGGGAGGACCACATCTTGAAAGACTAAATTTCCAGATAAGTATAAATACTTTTAGTGTGGAAAGATTGACTGTCTGGATGTGAAAAAAAATGACTCGATCCTATGGATTAGGAGGAGAATTTTGTTTACCGTTGTGGTTCTCATAGTGGAACAAGTTAAGTAAAATTTGTGTTATATTAAAATGAATTATTGAATGTATAAGTTCATTTATTTTATTACTAATTTGTTTGAATATCTTAGCAGATGCTAGGATATGACCATGGTGCAGTGATTGACCATTGGTACGATTAGAGAGCTAGGTGCTCTCTGAGTACTTTTTTAAGTACTGTATGGATGTCTTTAGAAGGAGCTAAGACAGTGTGCACGTGATGCATTTATGAGAGGGTTGGTTCTCTCTGAGTACTTATGGAAGTACTTTGATTAAAACATCTCTTTATATTGCAATACTGTTTGATAGTTGCAATTATTTTCATTTGATTGAAACTATGTGACTAATGTGAATGAATTTTTAGTCATACATTACAGGCTCTTTCCAGGAAGTGTTGATGGGTGTTCAACCATTTGATGAGAGGTTGCATAAAATCCATCATTTCTACCAATAGTAATTGGTAAGTTCGTATAGAGATTTCTCTATACTTTTGTGAATTGAATAAGGGATAAGCAATAGAAACGGAAATGAAATTTTCTTTTCACTATACATGCTTATGAATATGGATAAAAACATTATTGTTTCAATTAATGGCATTTAAGGAAACGAAAGTGTCTCATTGCCAAGTGGAAGGAGCCCCTTTGGATTGATTATATTATTATATCATGAGTATAAGTTTAAATTTTAGTGAGTGAAGCACACTGAGGACGGTGTTCTCTTAAGGGGGGGAGTATGTAACACCCACGTAAACCATTGTAATTTACAGTTTTTACCATGTTTTACCAAGACGGTTGTATCAAGAAAATCAAGAATTAGTTCATGGGAAACAGATTCTGGAATTGGTTGAAAGTTAAACGACTTCTTCATAATGAACTCACACTATTAACATGAAAGGAAGATTATGATGTGCAGGGAATGCCTCTGTGGTCGATCATGTTGCAAGAAGATTCAATTGCTTCTCATATTACTGTTTTTATTGTCGAGGAGTCCATGCAGAATTCGCTTAATCCACCTTGTGATCAGTGTCGATGTATAGGGTGGAGCCATAATTCTATGTCGAGCAGTCACTAACACTTCATAATCCCATGCCCAGACCTAGATGATCAGGCTTTTGGATTAGAGGGATTGAATAGAGGAAAGGTGTGCACAAAATGCCATATTACAGTGCCTTCAAGCCAGATGAATTGCGAAATATGTTTCTTACCGGTCATGCAAGCAAGTGTTTTCGACCTACAGACCCATTTATTGCATGGCGTCATACATTCAAATGGTTTTGGACACTTGCTGTGCATTAATGGACGAGAGAAAGGATTCAAATATGCCTTTGGAATGAGATTCGACTGCCAAGATAAGTGAGTTTGGATTACTTTCTTTATTATATAGTCTTTCTCTTTGTGAGTTAAAAGATATATAAAATATTATATATAGATGGCGTTAATTCCTTTTCTTTGATAAGAGTCGATTGGAATGAGAGTCGACTGCCAAGATAAGAAATTTTGGCTAAATTTATTTATTATATAATCTTTTTCTTTGTGAGTTGAAAGATCTAAATAAAGATTATATATCATATAGTTTTTCTGCAAAAATAGTATTAGAAAATAGAAATAATATTAATGATATTTCTCCTATTTCTTGGGATAAGTTACACATACCAAGAGAATGGTAATTCATTATTTTATTGGGACATGATTGAAACAACTTCACTGTTGACTATTTTTTAAAGAATGTATTTATCTTGGGAGTAGAAGATAAGTCCGTTGTGGTAATTCCTTTGCAAGGGTTTTCAAGTGATACATATTAACTTTGTTATTATTTACAAAAAAAGGTCTATCTAGCTCTTATGCCCAAAATAAGAGTTAGTTATGGTACTTAATTTAAAATGGATTTTCTTGGAGATATTAAAGAGGATAGCTCTTTAATATAAATATTTACATAATATGGAAATAGAAGATGCATGATCTTTATTTTAAAGGGGATTCAATACTCATTTAGTTTATGAAATGATAACAAGTCCAAAGTATTTTTCTTGAACAGATTAAAGAGAGTGACTCATGAAATATCTGCTTGTACAATGAAGAAGAAAAGAGAAGTTTTCTCAGATTTATATTAATTAACCATGTTGTAAATAGTAATGAGTTAATATATATCCATGGATAGTTTCATAAATCCATGAATAGTTTACCATGATAGTGGTAGAGATTAATGAATTAATAAATCCATGGATAGTTTCATAAATCCATGGGTAGTTTTCCATTGTGTTGATGGAGATTAATTATTTCATAAAACCATAGGTAGATTACCTTGGTGTTTGCAAATATTAGTTATTTAATAAATCCATGGATTGTTTACCATGGTGTTGGTAAAGTTAAGTTATTTAATAAATTCATGGTTAAAGGAACTAATCAGTTTATTTCCTTAGATGAACAAACTAAGTGAAAGATAGCTTGTAGTATTAAACTACATTGAATATGATTGATTATTACAATCTTTGGAAAATATGACTTGTATTTATATTGTTAATTGCATATTTTTACAAAAAGAAAACATATGTTTACATGCTTACTAGCATTGAGATTTTTCTTTGGGAAGACTCATGAAGGAGGTTTTGTGCTTCATTGTGTAAGCTCTCCTTTAGGAAGAGTCTTTTGGAATCGATATGCATTTGCATGCATGGGAGCAACATTTTTTATGTTAGCTTGCATTCCATGCACTAAAAATAATAGCTTAAGGGTTAGCTATTTTGATTAAATTTATGTAAATCACATGCATAAATATCTTAACTGATGTATCCGTTTATTTTAAAGAAAAGCTTGGGAGATGTAGCCATTGTCTTGCAGGAAAGTGTGCTTATGCGACAGAAGCATTAGTTATTGTGATGACTTATAACGAGCACATATGAGGTATGTGTCGTTAAAGAGAGAATGACAAGGTACTTTACTTGCATGTCATGAATATACATGAGTAGATGGAGAAGCTACTATAGTACAGATATGTGAAATAATTGATTAATACTTTATGAATCTTGACCATCATTTTATGTTGAAGGCATCATACCAGGGAATGATGGTGACATGTACAAAGGAATATTATGCTTGTCATGTACAAAGGAAAATTATGCTTGTCCTGGTGGTAGGTAAATGATTAATGTTCATGCAGATGAGTACGAACTACCGGATGATCCAGTGTGCGATGGAACATTGTAGGTACATCCATGCCATCAAGATACGAAGATACAAAGACCAGAGGGTAAATGGTATCATATTTATTGTAATGGCTTAAGCTAGATATTTGTATATTTCCTTGTAAGATGATATAAACGATGGTTAAGGGATGGTCTCCCTTATAAGCCATTGAGTGATGGGTTGAACACCTTCACGATTATTTAATAATAAAATTAAACATTTGCTGGTTTTCACCCTACGGGGTTTCCAGGGTATATTGGTGTTCAATAGTGTGATTGATTATTGTGTCAAGTTGATGATGTTGATTCCTTTCTTGTTATGATGTTCATAATGGCAAGTATGTGATGACTATATGAGTAATGAAATGAATGGAAGGTTACGTCATACATTAATTGTGTTAATGTACTATAATGAAGGATGTTAATGGTTAAGGAGCTTGCTATTCTTATTTAAAAGTTACACTATGAACTGGTAAACATTGTATGTAATGATGAGTAAGGAATATTTAATGGTGAATGGTTAGTTACCCATGAGTAATTGTATAAATTTTTTTTATCTCCTTACATTTCCATGTGAAGTTAACGGTGAATGTTACATTTCATTAGGGAAAACATTATATTAATTAGATTAAATTTTAAATATTAAATGTTAAACATTATTTTTACATTTACATTTAAGTGTTTACCTCCACGATCCAAATTTATTAAATTTTCTAATATTAAGATTATAATATATTAATATGAATATTATAGTTAATAATAATATTAGTATTACTCTTTTAATATTAGGGTATTTGGCCCTTAGGGTTCACCAAAATAAAACTTATTTGTGAGTGTTTGTAATTTTAAAGAAGAGTATGAAGTAAATATAAAAAGAGCTTTTATTTTTTACCATACTTCTCGTTTGTTTATATTTATATTTATTTACCATACCTCTTTTATTTAACTTTGTGTTTGACTCATAGGCTTGGTATGTACTGAGATGTTAATTTATAATCATATTTATATATATATATTTTTTGTAATTAACACTAATTCTATTAATAATTAACATAATGATACAGAGTTGCCACTGTCCCAGCTAAGGAAGCCTGAGCACAGGGCGTGACTGCCTGGAAATATCATGGTTTGGACCGCCCTTCATGGGGAAACCAGTCCCAAAAGATTAAAATTCACCGCCCTTGTGAGGGAAACCGACATTACATCCCAATAGTTTGTCAAAAAAATTAAAAATATAACATGTCGCTCTGCAAGCAGAGGATAAGACCACAAAACAACCAGAAAGAGCATGAAGACTTTGAACCTGGTAAACCAAAACCTCTGAGGTGTATTCTGACTACTGAGCATCGGTGTCTGAGGGCGGTTCTTCAATGATTCTGCAGCCCCATTCGTCGTTGTTCCTCTCGTCCTCTGCGGAAGGTGGCACATTGCCTTTGTCCTCGTGATCCACATTCTGAACCTGTAGAGAAACGTTCGGGATAGGATTTAACTGGGCCAAGTCAGCAGGAACATGGCTGGGAACAGAGGGGCCCTGGAGAGTGATGGAGGGACCAGGATCATAAGGCGGAGGAAGCATCAAATGAAAGGATTCTTCGCAAACAGAAACCATAACAAAGGCTTTGAGTACCAGACGATCAAATGTGTAGTGGAAGGTGAACTCAGCACGTTGGGAAGTCTGGCGGCGGGAAGAAGAGGAGTGTGGGTGAGGGGCAGAGGGAGCTTCAGGAGGGCGAACTGGAGGCTCAGAGGGAGGTACGGAGGGAGGGCCACGAGGTCTGCCTTTGCGGCCTGTAGATGCCAGGGAATCATCCGAGGAAGAGTCAGAGGTAAGGGGTGATGGAGAGCGATGAGCTCTGGCCCGAAAGGAGCCCCGTCGACAGCGCATGCGCTGGCGTAAACGCGGCATGGCGGAGGGTGGAAAATGAAGCGGGAAAGAAGGCAGAGAATGCACAGTATCTCTGGAGCAATACTGCGAATTGGTATAACAGAAATGACTATGCGAGTAATGGAAATCTGGAGTGGTTTCCAAGCAGCATACCAGTTCACACCTTCTGCCAGTTTGTGTTCGAGAACTGGGTATCGAGAAAGCAGACGGGCAAGCAACACAGTGAAACACAGCGGCAGAGCAAACAGGGCAGTCGCCAAGCATAAAATCCCGATCCATGTCAAGAGCCGAAATGAAGTAGATGAAGAGCCTCCTGCGAAGACGGTTCCAGAGCCTGTAGTTGATATGGCGTGGGGTGGCGACTTGAATGCCACAGTAATTGCGAGCGTGGGAGGCCATATGGCCTGCACAAAGGTTCTACCTCAGGAGGCGACGAGGGACTCGAGTCCCATCACAATTAACTGGAGGCAACCGCATCCGGTGAATCATATTTATATTTTTATGTATTTACTTTATATTTATTTATTTACCATACCTCTTTATAAATATGGTATTTCCCGCCTAGTATTTAGCCCATGATATTAATAATAATTTGTTCCAAGGTATTTGGCCCATAAGCTTCACCTAAATAAAACCTCATTTTTTTAGTTTTAGTAAATATAAAAAGATTTATGGAGTAAATATAAAAAGAGGCTTTATTTATTTACCATAACTCTAAAGTAAGTATAAAAAGAGGTTTTATTTATTTACCATAGGTCCAATTTATTTATATTTTTATTTATTTACCATACCTCCTGAGTAAGAACAAAAGGATGTTTTATTTTTTATTTACCATATCTCTGGTTTATTTATATTTTTTATTTATTTACCATATCTCTGTTTGTGAATATACTTAGGCATTTCAAATGTTTACTTACATTACATTTCTTACCTTACATTTCTCACATTACATCTAGACATGTACCCTATACTGGGTTGTAGAGCTAGGCCAATAATCATCCAATAAGATTCACACAAAAATTTTAAAATTTTATTATAATATGATTTAAGTTGTAATGATTATAATTATTTGTGAGGATCATATTTTAAATTTAAGGTTTTTTTAAAGTGGTCCTAGGACCATGCTTAACTCCATATCTTCCAAGCTCCAAAATAAGTCAATTTTAATTTTCAATTTTATATTTACTTTTATTTATATATAATTTGACTAAGCAAAAATGTTTACATATTGGAAATGGCCTCTTTGCTCAATGATACATTTTTAATTATAATTAAATGTATAATGTTCTGTTTAAAAAGTTTTCTATAACATGGTATGAGAGGCATGAAAGAGTTAGATTTGAAGGTAGATTATATATATATATATATATATATATATATATATATATATATATATATAAACAAATTTTATTTTATGTAGTGTTATTTTTTATTTTCTAATAAAATGAATATGTGTAAAATTCCAAAATATTTTTTATTACAATCTATAAATAAAATTTTCAATGTCTATATTAATCAAAATTATTATATCTTATCCTTATTTATAAAAACCATTGCAAGTAAAAAAAAAAAGTATTATACTAGAAACATTTTAAATTCTCATAAATTATATATTTTTTCATTGATTTTCTTTTAAATTTAATTGGGAAGTAATAGACACCTTAAGATGTGACTCCTCTTAACAATATATATTAAATTTTACACCAAAATGAATTTAATTTATACATTTTTTTACCTTTAAACTCAAAAAATTACAATATAATTTAATTAAAAAATTAATATGAAGAAAATAATATTGTAAAAATTAGAAAATATAATTATATTTAAAATTTTAAAAAAATAAGTGTAAATTGATTTTATATTAAAAATAATTAAATAAACAATTTAATATTTTTTAAAATAATAATTAAATTAAACCCTGAAATGTTTCTATTTTATTTATATTTATCTAAAATAATAACTAATATTAAAAAAAATTATTATAGAAAATTAATTATTCCAACCAGAATATTTCTTTTACTACTAGTTATCTTTCATAATAAACTTGAAATTATTACTAAAATATTAAAATTAATTTGTTAAATATATTTGTTTGTCAATTTCAATGTCTATTATTTTTACAAATTACATCAAAATATAACTTATATAATTAAACTTAACTGATTTGTTTTTCACTTTTTCTTGTATTTCTACATGGAACTAAGTCTAAATGGAACTAAGTTTAAAAAATAAAAATAAAAAGAGAGTAAAGTGTCTAAGATTGTCCAAAAAAGCACATCCATCTACTGAGTGATCTATAAACATTAAAATTATCAAAAAAAAATTTAAATATATATATAAAAGTTATATTATTTTATTTTCAAATTAAATAATTTCTGTTCATATTAATTAAATATTTCAAATGTTTTTTTTTTCTAAGTAAAATTGATCTATTAACAAAGGGATAATATTACAATGAGACCGGAGTCAGAGACTACTGGCTTAGAGGCAGAGTTTTCAAGAAGAAGCAGAGAGAATTGCCATAGCCCACGCAGGAGAACATAGTGAGATATTTCAGAGTTTTCTTTGAGCCAGAAATGTACAAAATGACGCCAAAAAATTTCCTCAACCAACAGAACAGAGATAGACCCAATAGTTTGGGCAGCAGGAACAATAGAACAAACAAGCAACAAACCCATTAATCGTCGGGAGACTCCTCCACTATCCGGCACCATCCAAAGGCTTGCACATCACGGGCAAGCGCTTCTTCAGAGGCCGAGGGACCTGGTTCAGCTGGGGCTCTGTCTTCAGCCTCAACAGAGCTTGCAGGGAATGACAGAGGCTGCACCGAAGCTCGACCACTTTCCAAGTTGATATTCGAGAACTGGCCGATTTCCGCAGCAGGAACTGCAGGCTGCGAGCTGGACTCCCCAGGCTGGTGATCCTCAAGAAATACTACCAAGAAGATAGCTGTGATCCGAGGTTGGGTGAGGGCACTGTCAAAGATGAAACGCGCAGAGCCTGAGGTGGGGACCGAGGTGGCCTGAGGACGCGGCGCTTGGGACCTCCGATTCTGATAGACGCCATGAATGCGCCCCCTTCCACTACGAGTCCGGGGGTAATGGCCAGTGCCTTGGCCACTGGACGAGGAAGGCGAGATCAAGGATGGGCTGGAGTGACCCCTGGAGGGGCGTCCCCTGGAGCCTCCTCGTCGGCTCCGCATATGGTGTCGCAGCCGAGGCATAGTGAGAGTCAGCAGATACCTGAGAGCAGCAAAGACAGAGCTAAAAGACTGCGGAGGGAGGCCAGAGATCGGAAGGAGACCCTCGAGGAACTGGGGAGTCAGAGCTACACTCTGCACATAACACCACTCCGACCGACAGACCCTCTCCCAGCGATGAAAATACCAACCAACGACACCAATGCAGACGAGAATGAAAGCCGAGGCCAGGTGACATATAACCCGGTATGTATGGTACCAATCCTTTGAATGCTCAGTGCCCACTCGCACCATATCCATCCTTCTCATGGATAGGAGATCAACCTTCATAACTGCTCCTTTGATGTGAATCGAGCCACAACACTCGAAGGCTGGAGCCGTCGCTGAGGAGATCAAGTGAAAGCTGAAATTTTCTGATCCCATGACCTCGGTAGGAGCAGTGTATAAATGCTGCAGGCTGTCGCGCGAAGGGAAAATTAACTTTGCATACTGGACGATCAGGTGTCGGCATGACTCGCCACGCCTCTGTCCCATCTCATTAGCATTCCATCTGTACACCCGCATCCGGGAAAACATTTCAGATGTTATTTGAAATGTAGAAATAAAATTACATAGGTAACAATTTCAATTAACCTAGTTTATTTTGGATTCTTAAATTTTTCACACTGCCCAAGAATTGTTACCGTTATAGAAAAAACAAAAAGATGTGGTCAGAAAAGCTCAAAAAGGAAAAAAACTTAACTTTCGTGGGCATAAAAACAGAGCAGGGGATAAAATGTTTCATCCTCAGTTTTTTCTTCTGCTTCAGCGTTCTCTCAGTGGAGATCGCGTGTTTTGTTCTGATGGACATTGGTATTCCATTGTTGCATGAGCCATCCCATATCAACTGAGTGTCATTATTATAGTCGATTTGATCCAATATTTGTAATGTTTTTTTTTCTTGTTTGGATTTATACACTTTATTTTGGGTTGTGTTTGATAGAACCAACTTTGATAATTTGCAGGTATGTATGGAGATAATGGAGAGGGATGAGGAGTCAAGAAGATAATTGAAGAGGTAGACACAATTTTCCTATCAATTTGGCTATTAATCAAGATTCATTCTCAACACATCTCTTCACTGCAATTGTTCTCAGTGGGTTCCCTAGATTTTTTCGTGATCCATCTAGTATGGCTAGCTGATTACAAGTGTTCATTACATTTTGTCTTTGATTTTATTTCGCATTCTATCATTTTCAAGAATGATATGGAAGGTTTATTAGGCAAGATGATTCTACCCAGATATTGGATGTAGAATTTAATGTTCCAATGGCCAAAATATTGACCGTAACCCTAAAATATTTACAGAATGGGGAAAAGTTCAAGATGGACCAGGTTTTTTTTATTTCTCAGGATTTTTTTTCTTACAAGCTCATGCAGTCCAATTGCCACTACTACCCATCACAACCCTGTATTTCCGTAATAGTCCAACCGTAATGCCTCTATATTTCCGTAATCCTTCACCATAATGTTCGCATTAGGGTCTCCAACACTAATACGAGCCTCTTTGTGACAGGCCAGTGGAATCATAGAACTCCCACCACCATCAACAGCCATGGAGTTTCTTTGTTCTTCAATATATGAACCTCCGTCATTATCACTATCCGGCATGCTAAAGTTCAAAATGGTTTGCGGGATATCTTCACAATCGAGGTTGGAATCGTTGGGCCAATTATTCAAGAAAGTAGAGCATATAAAACTGATAAAACACAATAACATAGAAAAGGGACAATAGAGTATCTTGATGTGTAGTGTAAGATTTAGAAAATGCAAGTCGAAGATTTAATACCGCAAGATTAACAAGAATAATTATGCAATTTCATTCCCTTCTCTGTGAAGTTGAATGACTGAATAGAGGGAGATGAAATGGAGAGGCCTATGCGGTTAGATATTATCTGTGATTTTATATATAAAAGGTTCAGTTACCTAATTTTCCTTTTTCTACAGGATGTTATCTTCGGATTTTTTCTGGAATAAGATTGAGTTAGTGCAATGAGAACACAGATTCTAAACACTGTAATGGAGGGTTAAAGTCTGGTAGATAAAATATGGAGTGTTAAATTTCAATTATGTATGAATATGGAGTGATATATTTCATTTATATGTATGAATTTGGAAAAATAAAAATCACTCGGTTACCATTTAGGAGGAAAATAAATCCTGACAAATGGAAAAATCGGGTCCATATTACTCTATAACAGAGCATGCCATGCTAGGCATATTACTCTAGCACACAGCGTGAGAAAACATTAGTACAAGGAAGTGAACAAAAATCTTAATTACTAATTTAATCTTAATTATCTAGCATATATTGGGAATTATTGGGAGCTCAACTTTGCTTTACTATTTTAACTTGTGGTAAAAATAATTATTTTGAGCGTGTTAGAAAATTATAACTATTTTATCATTGGTGAATTAGACAGAATATAATATTAAATACATGCACATTGATTGAATTCCGAGAACTAATTGCAGGTGTTTTCATGTTTTGAATTCCTCTACAATAGAGCAGGACATGCAATATTCTGGTTGTTTGTATTACTCAGAACAAAGCAAGTTTTTGGTTGTTTGAATTACTTAGAAGAGCAACGCTTTTGTCTCCTTTATGAAAAGGAAGAGAACTTAAAATTTTTCTCATCCTTAGTTACTTGTTATTTGCTAATTTGATCTTAATTATCTAGCATGCTTTCAAAATTAAAAAAAGAAAAACCGAAAATTACTAACTGCTCAGCTAGGGTTTACTATTTCAAAACTTCAGTTATCAGTAACTATTATTGTTTTTATTTTAGTAAAAAATTGTATTTCTTCAACTTCTCGCAAAAGTTAATTTTATATGATATTTTTTAACTATGTTAAAAGATCATAGTTATTCTATTTAAATATATTTTAGGAAAATCTATTTTGAAATTATTTATTATATCTTATTAAAATAAATTATTAGATTGGTGATGTTAGTATATATATAGAGAGAGAGAGCGGGTGGGAGAGGGAGAGAGAGAGGAGGAGGAAGAGAGAGGGGAGGGGAGGAGGAGGGAGGAAGAGAGAGAGAGCAGGAGAGAGGGAGGGAGAGAGGGAGTGGAGGAGGAGGAGGATAGAGGGGAGGTAGGGGATGGAAGGTAGGGGAGGGGAGGGGTAGGAGGAGGAGGAGGAGGAGGAGGGAGGCAGGCAGTGGAGGAGAGGAGGAGACAGAGCATGGGGGAGGGAGGGAAGGAGGATGGAGGAGGTGAGGGTAGGGGAGGAGGAGGAGGATAGGGAGGGGACGGGGGGCAGGGGGGATGGAGGGAAGAGGAGAGGGAGTCTAGGCAAGGAGAGGTGGGGAGGATAAGGGGATGGAGAGGAGGGGGAGGAATGGAGGGAGGGAGCAGGGGTGGTAGGAGAGGGGAGGAGGAGCAGGGGGAGAGAGGGGAAGAGGAAGGGGAGGGTCGGGGATGAGGAGGAGGGAGGGAGGATGTGAGGGTAGTGGAGGAGGAGGAGGGAGAGGAGTAAGGTGTGAGGCAAGGGAGTGAAGGGGAGAGGAGGAGGAGGAGCAAGTGAGGGAGGGAGAAGGAGGATGAGAGGAGGAGGCGAAGAATGGGGGAGGGGAGGGGAGTGGAGGAAAGGAGTAGGGGGAGGAGGTGAGGATAGGGATGAGGAGGAGGGCAAGGAGGAGGAGGAGGGATGGAGGGGACGGAGGATATGGGAGGAGGAGGAGGAGGAGGGGTAGGGGAGGGATGGAGACAAAGGGATGAGGAGGAGGAGGAGGAGGAGGGAGGGAGGAAGGAAGGAGGAGGAGAAGAGTATGGGATGGAGAGAAGGAGGAGGAGGGAGGGAGGGAGGAGGAGGAGGAAGAGGAGGGAGGGGCAGGCAGGAGTGGTAGGAAGAGGAGTGAGGGGAGAGAAGGAGGGTGGTGGAGAGGAGGGTATCTCAGAAGGAGGAGAAGAAGAGAGGGGAGGGGAGGAGGAGGGAGGGGCAGGCAGGAGTGGTAGGAAGAGGAGTAAGGGGAGACAAGGAGGGTGGTGGAGAGGAGGGTAGCTCAGAAGGAGGAGGAGGAGCAGGAGGAGGAAGGGAGAGGGGAGTGGAGCGGAGGTGGGGAAGAGGAGGGAGCGATGGAGGAGAGGAGGGGAAGAGGAGCAGGGGTAGGGGCAGTAGGGGAGGGGAGGAGAGGAGGTGAAGCAGGGTGAGAGGTAGGGGAGGATAGGAGGAGGTGGATCAAGGGAGGGAGGGGAGCACTGGGGATGAGCACGAGTGAAGGAGGAGGTGAGGGTATTGGAGGAGGAGGGGGAGGGGGGGGGAAGAGGAGGAGACAGAGGGAGGAGGGAGGGAGGCAGGGAGAGAGGAGTAGTAGGAGGTGATGGAGAGGAGGAGGAGAGGAGGGCAAGGGAGGAGCAGGAGGTTAGGGTAGGAGGGAGGGAGCGAAGGAGGAGGAGTAGGAAGTGATGGAGAGGAGGAGGAGAGGAGGGCAGGGGAGGAGAGTGAAGGAGGAGTAGGGGGGGACGGAGGGGGGTGAGGGTCGGGGATGAGGATGAGGGAGGGAGAAGGTGAGGGTAGTAGAGAAGGAGGAGGGGGAAGTGTCAGACACACGATTCAACATTCATTGACTCCGGCGAGTCGGGCGTCTAACACTGGCACACATAGGCAATACAGGGGACGGGTGCATGCCACGACAATGGGCATGCCCACCGGCACCTTGGGTCATATCGGGAGACATGAGACATTATGTGTGTTTCATCTCAGCATAACCAAGGGTGTGTGACATAACGGGCGAGCGACGCATTTGGCATAACGTTGGAGCGACATTTATAGCACGTTGGTCATTGTCAGAACAAAATCGAGTGGGCAGGCTGACGTTACAACAAGATATGGCAGAGGGCATGCACCGAGGGTCGTGTCGGCTTGACTCCACCAAGAGCCACCCGATGCCCTCGCATCGATAGAAGTCATGGTATTAATAACATGGCAGAACGAAGATTTGAGATCATCGACGGACGGACGCATTATCCAATGCACATTCTACCGCAACGATAATTAAATCTTTTATTCAAAAGAAAAGCTTCAATTCATAACTTGATTAACATGCTTGTTAATTTGGGTGTTACAAAAGGACTTCAAAATGTGTAAGAGCAGTTGAAACCATTTTATAGATCAATTTTCTTCCCAATTTTAGTTTTATTATTTTTCACAGTTACATGAAAATATAATTTTCATAAATTTTTAAACCAAATTTTTTTTTTGGGTCAAAATATACCTTAAAAATATATCCAATCAGTGTGAATCCAAAACAAATGGACTATGGAAATTAAAATTATTAAAAATTAATTTAAATTAATATTAAAATATTATACCCTATATTTATTTTATCATGAATTTAATTAATATTTATTTATATTAAAATTATTTCATATATATATATTTCAATTTAATATTTTAATATATATTTTTAAAAATTATTTATTATAATATGGTAACAGTTATTTACATTATAATTTATTTAGTTGATTGTTTAAAAGAAATAAATTATTATTTAATTATTTTAAAATAATATTTTTGTGATGCAAAAATATGTAAAGTTGTCATTAACACAATTTTATTTCAATATAGTTTAATATATTTTAAAATATCATATGATTTAATTAATATATTATAATAATTAGTAATTTCTTTATTTTCTTTAATTTTTTGGTAATTTCTTAAACATGAGTATGGATTAAATATAAATATAAAAAGAGGTTTTTTTATGATATCTCTGGTTTATTTATATTTATATATGCTTACCATGCTTCTTTTCTTTACCATGGTATTTGGCCCATAGGCTTAGTATATACTCAGATGTTGATTTCTAATCATATTTGATATATTTTATGTATTTACCATTCCTCTGTATAACTCTTTTATATTTATTTATCTACTATAACTCTTTTATAAATGCGATATTTGGCCCATAGTATTTATCCCATGGTATTAATAATAATTCATTCGAGGGTATCTGGCACATAAGCTTCACCTAAATAAAACCTCATTAATAGTTTTAGTAAATATAAAAAGGTTTATGAAGTAAATATAAAAGGAGGTTTTATTTATTTACTACACCTCTAGTCTATTATATTTGTATTTATTTACCATACCTCTAGATTAAGTATAAAAGGAGGTTTTATTTATTTACCATACGTTTGGAGTAAGTATAAAAAGAGGTTTAATATGTTATTTACCATATCTCCGTTTATTTATATTTTTATTTATTTACCATACCTCTTTTTTGAGTGTTCGTGAATATACTCTAGCATTTCAAATGTTTACTTACCTTACATTTATTACTTTACATTTCTCACATTACATCTACACATGTGCCTTAATAATCCAATAAGATCAATTTTACTTAGATCTCATCAATATCCTTAATTCCATATTGCCAAGCTCGAAGATAGGTCAATTTTATTTTTCAATTTTATATTTACTTTTATTTATATATAATTTCACCAAGTCAAAATGTTTACATAACACGACAACATAGTATATTACAACATCCCCTGCCATACTAAGTTGGAAATGGCCTCTCCACTCAATAATAACTTTTAAATTATAATTAAATGTATAATATCGTGTCCAAAAAGTTTTTTGTAACATGATATTAGATGTATGAAAGAGTTATATTTCAAGGTATATATATATAGTGTTATTTTTTATTTTCCAATAAAATAGATATGTGTAAAATTCCAAAATATATTTCATTACAATCTATAAATAAAATTTTCAATATCTTTATTAATCAAAATAATTACATTTTATCTTTATTTACAAAAACCATCACAAATAAAAAAATTAATATAATGGAAACCTTTTAAATTCTCATAAATTATATATTTTTTCTTTATTTACTTATTTTAAATTAAGAAGCAATAGACACCTTAAGATATGATTCCTCTTAATAATATATATTAAATTTTAAACCAAAATGAATTTAAATTATACATTTTATTTTTTTTCCATTTCTCAATTATAATACTAGTTAAACCTAAAAAATTACGATATAATTAAATTAAAGAATTAATATGAAGAAAATAATATTTATCTAAAATAATAACTAATATTAAAAAAATTAATTATATAATAATTTTTTTACTACTACTCATTTTTCATAATAAACTTGAAATTATTACTAAAAATATTAAAATTAATTTGTTAAATATATTTATTTGTCAATTTCAATGATCTATTATTTTTACACTTACATCAAAATATAACTTATATAATTGAGCTTAAATGATTTGTTTTTCTTTTTTCTTGTATTTCTAAGTGGAACTAAGTTTAAAAAACTAAATTAAAGCGAGTCTCAATCAATTTTTTTTTGGTTTAACATTGTCCCGAAAAAAAACCCATCCATCTACTGAGAGTGATCCACAAACATTAAAATTATCAAAAAATAAAATAAAATAAAATAAAATAAATAAATAAATAAATATATATATATATATATATATATATATATATATATATATATATATATATATAATTTTCAAATTAAATAATTTCTGTTCATATTAATTAAATATTTCAATGTTATTCGAAATGTAAAAATAAAATTACGCATGTAACAATCTCAATTAACCTACTTTATTTTGAATTCTTAAATTTTTCACACTGCTCAAGAATTGTTACCGTTATAGAAAAAGCAAAAAGATGTGGTCAGAAAAGAAAAAAAGTTTAACTGTCGTGGGCATAAAAACAAAGCAAGGGATAAAGTTTTTACTTCTGCTTCAGCGTTCTCTTAGGTTGTGTGTTTTGTTCCAGCGGAGATTGCGTGTTTTGTTTCGGTGGACATCGAAATTCCACTATTGCATGGGCCATCCCATATCAACTGAGTGTCATTATTATAGTTCATTTGATCCAATATTTGTAAACAAAAAAAAATTCTTGTTTGGATTTATACACTTTTTTCTTGTTGGATTTATACACTTTATTTTGGGCAGGTATGTATGGAGATAATGGAGAGGGATGAGGAGTCAAGAAGATAATTGAAGAGGTAGACACAATTTGCCTATGAATTTTCCAGCTTCAAATACTAATTATATGATTGTTTTTTTTAACCAATTTAGAAGGAATTTTAACATTGTCTTTAATACATATATCAACACATCTCTTCACCGCAAATGTTCTCAGCGGGTTCTCTATATTTTTTCGTGATCCATCTAGTATGGCTAGGTGATTACAAGTGTTCTTTACATTTTGTCTTTGATTTTATTTGGAATTCTATCCTTTTCAAGAATGATATAAAACAGAGCACAGGAGAAAATGTTTCATCTTCATTTTTTTCTTCTGCTTCAGCACTCTCTCAAGTTGTGTTTTGTTCCGGCAGAGATCGGTATTCCACTGTTGCATGAGCCATCCCATATCAACTGAGTGTCATTATTATAGTCGATTTGATCTGAGATATCCCATATCTGTAAAAAAAAAAAAATTCTTGTTTGGATTTATAAACCTTTTTTGGGTTGTGTTTAATAGGACCAATTTTGACAATTTGTGGGCATGTATGGAGATAATGCAGAGGGATAACCAGTCAAGAAGATAATTGAAGAGGTAGGCACAATTTCCTCTGAATTTTCCTGCTTCAAATACTAATTATATGATTGTTTTTTTTAACCAATTTAGAAGGAATTTCAACACTGTTTTTTTACATGCTTGCCTAATACATAATTTATAATCTAATCAAGATTCATTGTCAACACATCTCTTCACTGGAATTGTTCTCAATGGGTTCCCTGGATTTTTTGGTGCTCCATCTAGCATGGCTAATTGATTAGTAGTGTTCATTAAGTTTTGTCTTTTATTTTATTTGGCATTCTATCCTTTTCAAGAATGAAATAAATGGTTTATTAGGAGAGATGATTCTACCCAGATATTTGATGTAGAATTTAATGTTCCAATGGCCAAAATATTGATGGTAACCATAAAATATTTACAGAGTTATTACTCTGTGCAACCAAGAGATATTTACTGAGATGTTCCTTAGGTACAAGTACCAAGGTCTCTACTCTGATGTTTCTTAGGTACAAGAAGTAAGGTCTCTACTATGTGTGAAAATGGAAGGTGTCCATCTATTTACCTCTGCGAAAATGGAAGGTTAGAATTCTCCACCAATCAATTCAAATTTCTCCATCTATTTACCTCCACATAAAATCCACAGTATCCACATTACCGCACATCACTATTCAGCGAGGATATTCTTGTGTGTGATGGGGATATTGTTATTGTGTGAGCGGGAAGAGAAGTTAGATTTGTGTTAGATTTTTGTTAGAATTTCTATTTGTGATTCCCAATCCGACATACCTCATGGACCAACCATTAAGGAAAGTAATAAAAATTATAGGGAACAAATTGTGAATTTGATTGGTATCAAAACCCAATTCAGGATATTGGGTACATACACATTGACTGGATCTCTGTAACTAATTTTCATTCCAGGAAAGTGTTTAGATGTTTTGAATTCCTATAGAATAGAGCATGCCATGCATATTACCTTAGAATGCATGCTGTGGGAAAAGTTCAAGATGGACTAGGTTTTTCGATGTCTCTGGATTGTTTTTCTTACAAGCTCGTGCAGTCCAATTGCCACTACTACACATCACAACTCTGTATTTCCGTAATATTCCAATCGTAATGCCTTTATATTTCCGTAATCCTTCACCCATAATGTTGGCATTAGGGTCTCCAACACTAATACGAGCCTCTGTGTGACAGGCCTGTGGAATCATAGAACTCCCACAACCATCAACAACCATGGGGTTTCTTTCTTCTTCAATATATCAACCTCTGTCATTATCACTATCCGGCATGCCAGAGTTCAAAATGGTTTGCGGGATATCTTCACAATCGAGGTTGGAATTGTTGGGCCAATTATCCAAGAAAGTTGAGCGTATAAAACCAACGAAACACAATAACATAGAAAAGGGACAACAGGGTATCTTGATGCGTAGTGTAAGATTTAGAAAATGCAAGTCGAAGAGTTAATAGCACTAGATTATCAAGAATAATTATGCAATTTCATTCCTTTCTTTGTGAAGTCGAATGACTGAATAGAGGGAGATGAAATGGAGAGACCTATGTGGTTACATATTATCTGTGATTTTATATATAAAAGGGTTAGTTACCTAATTTTCAGCTTCTACAGGATGTTATCTTCGGATTTTTTCTGGTATAAGATCGAGTTAGTGCAATGAGAACACAGATTCTAAACACCGTAATGGAGGGTTAAAGTCCGGTAGATAAAATATTGACTGTTAAATTTCAATTATGTATGAATATAGAGTGATATATTCCATTTATATGTATGAATTTGGACGAATAAAAATCATTTGGTTATCATTTGGGAGGAAAAACAATCCTGACAAATTGAAAAATTGGGTCCATATTACTCTAGAACAGAGCATGCCATGCTAGGCATAGTACTCTAACACATAGCATGAGAAAACATTAGTACGAGGAAGTGAAAAAAAATATTAATTACTAATATTAATTACTAATTTAATCTTAATTATCTAGCATATATTGGGAATTATTGGGAGCTCAACTTTGGTTTACTATTTTATCACTGGTGAATTAGACGGAATACAATATTAACTACATACACATTGATTGAATTCCGAGAAATAATTGCAAGTGTTTGGTTGTTTTGAGTTCCTCTACAATAGAGCATGACATGCATATTACTCTAGAATAGAGAAATTTTTTGGTTGTTTTAATTACTCAGAACAGAGAAAGTTTTTGGTTGTTTGAATTACTCAGAAGAGCAACATTTTTGTCTCCTTTATGACCAGGAAGAGAACTTAAAATTGTGCTCATGCTTAGTTACATGTTATTTTCTAATTTGATCTTAATTATCTAGCATGCTCTGAAAATTAAAAAAAGAAAAACTGAAAATTACTAACAGCTCGGCTAGCATTTACTATTTCAAAACTTCAGTTATCAGTAACTATTATTGTTTTTATTTTAGTCAAAAATTGGATTTCTTCAACTTCTCGAAAAATTTAATTTTATATGATATTTTTGAACTATGTTAAAAGATCATAGTTATTATATTTAAATATATTTTAGGAAAATCTATTTTAAAATTATTTTCCTTGAGCGTAGTGGAGGAGGAGGAGGAGGGGGAGGGAAGGGGAGGAGATAGAGGGAGGAGGAGGAGGGAGGAAGGGAAGGAAGAAGATGAGGAGGAGTACGAGGTGATGGAGATGAGGAGGAGAGGAGGGTAGGGGAGGAGCAGGAGGGTAGGGTAGGGGAGGAGGGAGGGAGAGGGGACAGGAGTGAAGGACAATGAAGGAGGGGCAGGGGGGGAAGTGAGGGGAGGATCGGGGATGAGGAGGAGGGAGGGAGAAGGTGAGGGTAATGGAGGAGGAAGAGGGGGAAGTGTCAGACCCACGAGTCATCATTCCTTGACTCGGGCGAGTCGGGCACCCCACACTGGCACACATAGGCAATACAGTGGATGGGAGCATGCCACGATGATGGGCACGCCGACTGGTGCCTCAGGTTGTATCGGGAAACATGAGACATTATGGGTGTTTCGTCCCAGCATAACTGAGGGCGTGTGACATAACGGGCGAGTGATGCATTTGGCATAATGTCAGAGCGACATTTATAGCACAACGGTCATTGTCGCAACAAAATCGAACAGGCAGGCCGACATTACAATGAGATATGGAAAAGGGCATGCATCGAGGGTCGAGTCGACTCTAGTCCACTGAGAGCCACCCAACACCCTCACATCGATAGAATTCATGGTATTAATAACATGATAGAACAGACAGTTGAGATCATCGACAGATGGACGCATTATGCAACGAACATTCTACCACAGCATTGGACTTGTGGAGATGGGAAAATGATGAGCACACAGGTCGGGCCAACGGAAGTCTGAATGTATTTGGGTCAGCTTGAGCAGCGAGTGTGGAGTGGAGGGTGTGGGTCACAAGACGTGCAACATCAGACTATGGCATTATTGGAGAGAGGATACTTATAGGAAAAGATGAGGCAGGAAGTGGACGAGCATGTACATATGTGCATCATTTGTCAATAGGAAAAATCGGATACTCAGAGATAGGGAGGATTTTTCCAGCGTTTTCTGATTCCAGAGAGACCATGGATGACTGTCTCTATGGATTTCATTTCTCACTTACCAGTGGTACAAGGGTATAAAGGGATCATCGTTGTTGTAGACCATTTTTCCAAGTATACCACCTTCATTCCAACAAATATTCCATGTTGAGAAGAGAAGAAAGCTGAGTTTTTCTTCAAATACGTTGTGAAGTATTGGGGGATACCAATGAGTATCGTATCTGACAGAGATTCATGCTTTATAGGGAAGTTTTGGAATGCCTTGTTCAAGCTAGCTGGGACAGAATTGCTACAGAGTTTGAGTTACCATCTGTAGAAAGATGGGAAAAGCGAGTGCATTAACGCATTGATGGAAGACTACTTGAGAAATTTTGTTATGACTGATCAGAAGAATTGGCCTGAATTTCTGGATATTTCTCTGTTCATCTAGAATATGCAAAAGAGTTCCGCAATGGGGTATACTCCATTTGAGTTGGTCAATGGACATATGCTAGTTGTGCCACATACAATGCTACCTAGAAGATTTGGAAATATTCCTCATGCAAAGAGGTTCTTGATAGCATGTGAGGAGGCCTTGGAGTTAGCACGGATGCACCTATATGATGCAACAGGGAGACTGAAGAAATGGGAAGAAAAACATAGAAGGGATGTACACTTCAGTGTTGGAGACATGGTTTATCTGAGGATCACTAGAGATCAGTTTCAGCCACCTAACTAGACTGCTAGGTCTTTGACGATATGATATGATGCGCCATTCACCATGAATAAGAGATTTGGTGAGCTTCCAAACCATATGCATTCCAAACATCCTGTCTTCCATATGAGTCAAATGAAGAAAATCAGGCTTGATGTTGATCACCCAGAGCAAGAAACACCACTGAGAGGTCCAACCATGATCATTGATAGAGCAGACTTGATTTTGGATAATATCCTTGATCTTCATAAAACAAGTGTTGGGGACAATTCCTGAAGACCGGAGGATTCAAGTTAGGAACCGAAGGATTTGCTGTGGAATTGGCGAAAGGAGATACCAGATTTCGATGAGCATTTTATGAGGTCTAGCGAATTTCAGAGGATGAAAATGACTCAAGGTGGGGGAGTATGTCAGGCCCACAAGTCAGCGTTCCTTGACTCGGGCGAGTCAAGCACCCCACATGGGCGCACATAAGTAATACGGCAGTCGGGCACGTGCCACAGTGACGGGCGTGCCCATGGGTGCATAGGGTCATATCGGGCGGCATGCAATGTTATCAACGTTTCGTTGCACCATAACCATGGGTGTGTGACATAACAGGTGAGAAACGCATTTGGCATAGCAGTGGAGCGACGTTTATAGCGCGTCATCCATCGTCACCACAAAACCCAGTGGGTAGGTCGACATTACAACAGGATATGGCAGAAGGCATGCACCGAGGTTTGGTTTGGCTCGGGTCCACAGAGAACCACCCGATGCCCTCACATCGGTGGAAGTCATGGTATTAATAACATGATGGAACGGACAGTTCAGATCATTGACATATGGACACATTCTCCAACACACATTGTACCGTAGCATTAGAATTGTAGAGATTGGCAAAGGATGAGCCTGCAGGTCAGGCCAACAAATGTCTGAATGTGTTTGGGTCAGCTCAAGTAGCGAGTGCGAAGTGCATGGCACGGGTCACAATATTTGCAATGAGGAAGAATTTGGTTCGATGGACAAGTGCGGAGTGCAGGGCACGAGTCATGTGTCACAATAGCGTGTAGAGTTTGACAATTGCGGTCACGACCGTGGGTGTATGTCAGGTAAGTTGACGCTACAACGGACATGATGGAGGTTGAACATGTTGAGGGTGCAGTTCGATTCATGTGACTCCCCAACAGCTTGGATAAACGTGCAACGGGTCGAGTTGTGCGACATCTGATTTCTATGTAAAACAGGTGCATGGAATCTATAAAAATAGCGAGCCAATTTTATCATATTTATATATAAAATTTCATTTTATAACACGATTATGTGCACATTTCTTATTGCTGAAGATGTTTTATATTCCACATGAAACATATTTAATAAGTGAACTTTAACACTTGGAAAATTTTAAAGGCGTAGTTCAAAAAATGATGAAAAGAAAAAGTAGTCTTTTAGTCGGTGCTGCATTGCCTGCCAACGAGGGAACAAAGGATGGGGTGAGACAGGCAGGGAGGGGAGGAGGCAGAGGGAGGAGGAGGAGGAGGGATGGAGGGAGGGAGGGAGGGAGGTAGAAGAGAGGGAGGGAGAGGAGGAGAAGGAGGAGGAAGGGATGGGGAGGAGGCAAAGACGAGTGGAGGGCAGCGAAGGGGAGGGGAAGGAGGGGAGGGTGAGAAAAAGAGGGAGGATAAGTGAGGAGGACGAGAGAGGGGAGGGGTGGGGCGCGGAGGAGGAGAGAAGGGAGGGAGGGATGGAGGAGGAGGAGGGAGAGAAGAGCAGGGAGGAGAAGGAGGGATAGAAATTAGAGAGGATAAGAGAGGAGGAGGAGGAGGGAGGGGAGGGGAGGAGTGTGGAGGAGGAAGGGAGGAGGGAGGGAAGGAGTGGATGGAGGTAGGGAGGATTATAAGGGAGGGAGGGAGCGAAGGAGGAGGAAGAGGAGAGATAGAGAGAGAAAATGGGGTGGAGAGAGAGAGAAGAGGAGGATGGAGAGAGAGAAAGAGAGAGAGAGAGGAGGAGGAGGAGGAGTAGGAGTACAGGGAGTAGGTAGAGGAGGTAGGGAGGGATACGGGGAGAGATGGAGGGAGGAGGAGGAAGCGAGGGAGGGGAGGAGGACGGAGGGATGGTGGAGGAGGATGATGAGGGGAGAGAGAGAGAGAGAGAGGGGGGGGGGGGGAAGGAGGAGGAGGGATGAGAGAGAGTGTGTGTGAGAGATAGAGAGAAGGGGGAGGGGATATAGAGAGAGAGGAGGAGGAGGAATAGGATGAGGAAGAGGGCGAGGAGGGATGAGAGAGAGAGAGTGTGTGTGTGTGTGTGTGAGAGAGAGAGAGACAGAGACAGAGATAGAGATAGAGGGAGAGAGGAGGAGGAGAGAGGGAAAAAGAGGGGACGAATGAGGGGAGGAGGGGAGGTGAGGGGAGAGAGGGAGGAGAAGAGAGTGAGAGAGAGGGAGAGAGGAGGAGGAAGAGGATAGAGAGAGAGAGAGAGAGGTAGGGAGAAGGAAATAGGGGGAGAGAGAGAGAGGGAGAGAGGGAGAGAGGGATAGTGGGAGAGTGGTATAAATGGAAAGTGGGAAGGAGAGAGATGGAGAAAGAGGGGGATGGAGAGAGAGAGGGAGAGAAAGATAACGTGAGAGAGAGAGAGAGAGAGGAACAATAGAGAGAGAGAGAGAGAGAGAGAGAGATGGGTATGGAGAAGTAGAAGGAGTGAAAGGGACATAGAGATAGAGGAAGTGAGTGAAGGAGACAAAGGGAGACAGAGGGGGCTAGAGAGAGAAATGGAGAGAGAGAGAAAGAGGCAGTGATGGGGCATTTTAGGTGGATGGAAGGTGAGAGGCAGAAGGAATGAAAAAGGGAGAGGCAAAGGGAGATGGATATAAAGATGGAGAGGGGGGGGGGGGTGAGAGGGAAGGAGAGGGGATGGAGGAAGAGAGGGAGAGAGAGAGAGACAAGGGTTGAGGGAGAGATGGAAAGGGAGGAGAGGAAAGAAGGGAGAGAGAGAGAGAGGGGGGGTAGGGGGGGGGAGGAGGAGGAGGAGAGAGAGAGAGGTGGGGAATGTTAGGTTTATGGAAGGTGAGAGGGTGAAAGAAAGGGATATGAAGAGACAAAGGGAGAGTGAGATAGAGAGGGATAAGGGGGGAGGGAGATAAGGAAGGAGAGGAGAGGGTGGAAGGGAGGAGGAGATAGAGAGGAAGAAGGGGGGAGGGAGAGAGAGAGAAGGTGAAGTGAGAGGAGGGGAGGGTAGGAAAGGGAGGAGGGTAGGAGGAGAGAGGGAGGCAAAGAGAGAGAGAGAAGGGGGGAGGGAGAGAGAGAGTGTTACACCATTTTTTGGTCATCTAACCTGTTACTATTAGATGGACCAAAGTAAACCATGTTAGACCAATTTTACCCTAAGTAAAATTTCTTTCACTATGAAAAATAACTTAGTAATCCTTAATTTATTAAGTTGTTTATGGTCTAAACAGAAAACCCCATGAGGAAATATCAAATAAATTCATATTTGTTTGGTTTTCCTCAAGGAATAATTAGTTAAACAACAATTTAATTAATATTCCTGTTCATATTTAACCCAAAACAGGAAAATTAATTAGATATATCATTATTTATCTTATTATTTTCTGGGAATAATTATTTAAATCTTATTTAAATAATATTCCTTGTTATATTTGACTAAATCATTTACAAATAATTGAATAAATGATTATACATTTAATTATTACTCAACCACATCCTTAAAGTAATAAATAAATCATGTATTTATTTATTATTTACAAACAAAGGGATTTGACCAGATTCAGATTCCTTTTCCCTCCAACAAATATAATAAAATATTCCATAAAAGTTGGATCTCGATATGGTTAATAATATTTTAGCTATGCACCAATATCTAGACTAACTCAATATTTTGTTATAAATAGAAGGGTTTTTTCCATTCATTCACTACCTTTTGTTGCCTAAAGATGACTCTAGATCTATAATCTTGGTCTGACTTTGATCCTCCATCATTGTCATATTTTGCTACCATTTTTCTTCTGAGCTCCCTTTGAGTTATATTTTTGTCTGGGTTTTCTACACCATCAAGAGAGAGGGATTTTAGATCTGAAGTGTTGAGGACATTCAAGAACCCATCCCATTGAGGGGGACTGGTAACATCTTTCTATGTTCCCTTCCGTGGTGTAAAAAATACAAAAATTCTTTAAGAATATTATTGTCTTGTCTATTGGATGCATGGAGCAACTCTTGCTTTTATTTACTGCTTAATGTCTTTTAATGCATCAATCTAGATTTTGTAGCAATTATCTTAGTCAACTAATTGCAGATCTAAAGATATTGGCACCCATCTTTTCTGCTAGGGCTATTTGTTATGCACGGCTAAAGTGACCCTTTTTCGTACGCTTGCGATTAAGATTCATACTAAAAACTGGCGACTCCACACTGGTTTACGATTACGACCTCTGTCATTTTTCAGATCCCTACATATCCAACTACTTCAAACCCTAGTATTTCTCTTCAAATTCTTTTTTTTCTTTTCTTGATGTTTTTTTTAACCTATACAACCCTAAAACATTGAAAATTTTGACTTCCGTGTGTTTTCGGACCTATTGGTTAGGTGACAGGCAGCAGCCGGAGATGAGACGAAACATTTTTATGAAACCTGATTCCCAAGAGTGCTGGAAGTGAATGTCACACTTTTTGGGCCAAAACATGTGACCTGAACCTCCAGGGCACAGAAAACAAGCCAAAACCTGCAACCTCTGCAGAAAACAAGTCAAAAACTGCGACCGAAAATTTTTGTGGGAATTTTTCTGAGATTTTTCTGGGTTTGTTTAGGCCTCTGTTCAGGTTGTTCGACCTTTGTCTCTGCCCATTTTGGACCTGTACTTTCTCTGTTTTACTCTTTGGAGTGGGGAACCTAGCCCCCTAGAGCTTCAGTACACTTCCACCTTTCTAGATGGAGTTTCGCTGAAGCTGGTTGTCTGAAATTTCATTGTGTTCAGTCATTTCTCAGATCTGATCCCTCACCTTCAGATTCACTTTAGATTGGTTTTTCATCCATCCAAAACACCTATTTTCAGTTTTGTTTGGGTCTTCCTCTAGGGTCCCCTTCGCTTCCCTCTAGGTTGTAGCCTTTCGCCACCTCATTTACAACAATTTTTCCTCTGATTTTTTTTGTTTTTCTGCACCTATTTCTACCAAATTTGACCTTTAGATCATTTTCCCTCCTGAATTTAGATCTATTAGGTATTTTTGTGTGTTTTGACTAGATTTTTACCCGCCTACAGACTAGTTGTTGAGAGGCCCGCCTTCTTGGGTTTAGATTAATGCATAGTTAGCTATTTATTTTCTGTTATTTCAATTTCATATACTATTATCTGTAGGTAATTTTACAGTTATACATCACACTTTTTCTTTTTCTCTAAAGACGTATAGGTTTAAAAATTAAAATTTACACACTTAACACACACACCCTAATTGAAGAAGAGCTTGGTTAACACCGCCAGGCAAAGAATTTAACATTTTAATCAATTGATCCTCCATCTTTCTGCCCTTGTTTCAACATTGTAAACAATTGATCCTGCATCTCCTTATCCTTTTTGGTCTCTCTTCTCTTTGTGCCGTGTTTTCGCTTTCATCATTGTGCCCCCAAGGCATGTATCCTGGAGACTTCTTGGCCTTCATCCTCAGTTTCTGTTAGGAAGACTTACTCCTCCGCGTAGGATTCGAGTTAGTCGTCCACCGAGTCTGCACTCTGACTCCTCTTCTGGTTCATTGGGTTCCCCTTTTGGTTCCATTCCTGGTTCTCCCCATTTCACCTTCACCATGTCTGGTTCAAGACCTAACGCTGGTGGTAGCCCCAGCCCTAATGATGGTAATACTACTAGTGGGACCACAACATGAACTACCTCGGATACTCCCTTGCTCCCCTATATGGTAGGCCTCAGTATTCCCCATTTTAACCAGTTGATCAATGATCCTATACGGCATGATGTTGGTTGGCCTGCTATGCCAACCAATATCCCTTCCGACATCCCCAAGTTTGGAGGTCATGCTAGAGAAGATCCTACAAATCATTTTCGATCTTTCCACATGTCGTCTTCATCTAATTCCATTATTGATGACTCTGTCCATCTTTAGTCGTTCCAACATATGCTTAATGGTGAAGCTTCTAAGTGGTATGTTAATTAGACCTCCTCTTTTCATACCACCTTTGCGACTCTTGCCTAGGATTTTCTGTCTTATTTCTAGCTTCCCCTTCATTATAAAAATGGTACCAAACTTTTGAGCTATTTCTGTCAATCGTCTGCGACCCGCATATCCAATCATGTCTAGGAATGGTAGAAAAGAAAGAGCCTATGTCGAGCCCCTACCTTCGAAGACCATGTCTACATGGACTGGTTCCTTAGATCCCTTTTGCTTGCTATGGCCAAAGATGTCGAATCGTATTTCCCTCAAACCGAAGAAGCTGCTCTCTAGATTGCATTAAAATATGACTTGATCTACGCTCAGTCTGCTTATGTTTATACTGTTCTACCTAATCTCCCTAGACCTAGTGGTGCCAACACACTGAGGGCATCCCATGCTGCCAACGGTATCACTGGAGCTCTTTCTCATCCACACGCTGAGCCTCCAATGGGCTATGGTTTCCCTCAGGGAGGGGCCAACACCTCTAGCACTTTTCCCCCTCCCGATAGCATGTATCCAGGATACGGCATGCCTCCTACTTTTTGTCAACCTCCTGTCTAGGAATGGCAGAGAAGAAAGAGCCTATGTCGAGCCCCTAACTTCGAAGACCATGTCTACATGGACTATTTCCTTAGATCCCTTTTGCCTGCTATAGGAAAAGGTGTTGCATTGCATTTCCCTCAAACCGAAGAATCTGCTCTCCAAATTGCGTTAAAATATGACTTGATCTACACTCAGTCTGCTTATGTTTACACCATTCTACCTGATCTCCCTAGACCTGGTGGTGCCAATGCACCGAGGGCATCCCATGCTACCAACGGTATCATTGGAGCTCTTTCTCATCCATATGCTCAGCCTCCAATGGGCTATGGTTTCCCTCAGGGAAGGGCCAGCACCTCCAACACTTTTCCCCCTCCCAGTAGCATGTATCCAAGACACGGTATGCTTCCTCCTTTTTCCCAACCTCCTGTTTACCATAATGTTTCCCAACCTGCCTATTATCTGTATCCACAGCTTGATGCTCCAGCTCCTTCAGCATTAGCACCCCTGCCTCCCTTTCCCTCTCAACCCCCGCAATAGTAGCCACCACCCCACAGGGGCAAGAATATACACAACAGGGCGCGAATAATCCTCCTACTTCTAAAAAGAAGAGGAAAGGCACCCAAAATCAATCGGCCCCCGATAATCTTGGACCTAATTTCCAGGGGAATGTGCCTAACACTGCTAACCAACGACAAGGTAGTCAGCCCAAGTAGTACAGGCCTACTCGCATGAACAAACCTTGTTCTTGCTGTGGTGTCTATGGTCATTACACCCACGCTTGTCCTCTTTTACCACATATGTGGTAGATGTGGGAAGCTCAAGAAGACTTCCGAGGACTGCAAGCCTCCCCTTCGGTTCCTCCTAATGCTGCACCTATCCAACTAGATGTGTTTACTAATCCTTTCCCTCAGCAAGGATTCGTGGCTATCCAACCACGTGAAGGTCAGGTAGCCACTCAACCTCCCCCATCTGGTACCTCTGATTACAATATTCTCATGATGAACTCAGACCAACTCATTACCGTTGACCTCAACCTTCAGACTTGGTCCTATCAGTACAGCAAGCCTCCTTCTATGTCTACCCCCGAGGCCCCTTCTTCTGATTCTATAGAGCCTCTTTCGACAGCCAATGGCGCTTTGCAGATCCCTCAGCCTAAGGTAGAGGTTCATACTAAGATCCCTAAGGGACCCTTACGTCAAAATGTTGCTTTTGGAAAAGTTACCCATTCGTATAGTAGATGATTTGTCGCAATCTCCTGCTGCCATCTCAATGCTAGAAATCCTTCAGTCATGCCCTTCACAACGAAAAACTTTACTAAATTCTATGGGTGTTGTATATCCTTCAGATGATCGATTGATTGTCTTCGACGTTGACCGGTCAGAACATCCTCCCCTTCCCGCTTCCGTCGCCTTCCAAATCCCGTCAAGATCTGAAATGCCAATGTTTCCCATTGTATAATTGATGAGGGGGAATCCACCTATGTGATGTCCACTTTGGTTTGGAAGAAACTCGGATCACTTGAGTTGGCCCATTCCACCATCACCCTTAGAGCATGGGATGGCCACTCTTCCAAGCCCATTAGCTTGTTCTGCAATTGTCCTATAACTCTTGTGGGCAAGGCTATTTGCCTTGACGTAGAAGTCATTGATGGCCCCTTAGATTGCAACATTATATTGGGTTGTAGCTACACCCATGCGATGTTTGTTGTCCCATCTATGGTTCAACGCAAGATGTCCTTCCCTCATAACAGAAATATAGTCACCATTGACAAGTTGACATATTATGAACCAAAGTCTTAGACCTCCCCTGAGTCCATCATCTCTTCGGTGGTGAATAAGAAACTATCAAACCTTTGACTAGTATCTCACCCAGAGTTTACAAAGACTCCTATTTTCTTGGTTCATTCCCTAGTCTTCCTCCTCCTATCTCTAGTCCTAGCTCGTCGAATTTTTGCATGATGGAATCATCTCGGTCTACCCTCAAGTGGCCTGCTTCATCTAGTCAGCAGCGAAGCCCTTCGCAACCTGCTCATAGCACTTCGACTCAGCCTTTTGGACCCCCTCCTCCTGGCCATTCACCTGCAGATGGTATCCATGAGCCTCTTTATCCTCCTGGCACGGTTCCTCTTAGCCTTAACCATCTTGGAGCCGTCCTGCCTAGCCATTACCCCTCTAGTCAGATAAAATTCCTAGCTCCCCCTCCTGGAGTGTTCTCGGTACCTGTCATGGATACATTATCCCTCTCTAACTTGACCCTGGGGATTCCCATCTGGTACATCGATCACCCAGCCACTATCCCACTGGGTCAACCCAAACCTTATCTTTCTTTGACCCCGGTCCAATCGATTCCCATGACCCTTCCCTCTGCTACCATGCCTCCGCCACCTCAACATGAACCTCCTCCTATTGCGAAAGATTCAGGTGAGGGGGGAAAATATTGCTGGAAGGAACCTAAAGAAAAGCCCGACCCAACAAACCTTGCTCCTCCTCAGCCTCCAAATCATACCACCTAGTGTGCTTTGTGTGATGTTGTCGGTCATGCCACCCATACTTGTCCTGAATTGCCTCGTCTCAAGCCCATGGTTAATGAAGCATTTCTGGCATCTGATATCCCAGAGGCATATGTCACTATACCCGATTCAGTCCTGAAACATAGGTCTTTGCGCACGAATTACCCTTGTACTTTGTGTGATTTCCATGGCCACTATACTCACCTCTGTACCTACCTCGATGACTTCCGCACCTCTCTAGTGGGAATTTTCCAATACGAGGCCAAGTGCAACGAGTCCAACTCTCTGTTATTTGCGCATTTTTCTTTGGCAGAACTAGAGGACACAAATTCTCCCATTGACATTCCCCCTCTTGATGTTGAGATTACACAGCCTACCATTTTCTAACTATCATCATCCATGAGACCCTCAGTGGAAGCTCCCTCTGAGACTTCTCCTTCTGTTTCACTCAACCTCCCTTCAGCGATTACCCTGGGCTCAACATCAGTGGATCCCTTATCAGCTTGTTATTCTGTCACCCTCCGTGATGATGTGCATGTGAACCTCTCTTCTCATGATGATGAGTTGGGTATCTTTGCTGTGTCAGGCGGTCTTCCTTCCACCATTCACCCCATATTCTATTGCGATGATGACATTATGGAAGAAATCACCACCCCTGACTTTATCTATCCCCCCTTACATCGAACCCATACATTCAAACCACATACACCGTGTGGCCATTACATTGACACCCAACGTTTGGGTAAGGGGGCACCCATATTTGAGGGTCTAGGAGAAGTAATTCTCCACCACCCTCCTAGTGTATTTGGTCATGTTGATTCTAGTACCATTATTCTTCCCCATTTAGAAGAACCTATAGAGTCCCATATCACTTTAGATCACTCTAGGGATGATCCCCCTCATAATTCCTTCCTCTTACATCAGCAACCCATTCCCCTTGACATTGTTGTTGACCCACCTATGGGTTTCCTAGGAGAACACCATTTCATTATCTCCATATCTACTCTTTGGGATAGTGACACCATGTATGCCAACCCAGAAACTTAGTACATTTTCTTCACATATGCAGTACCTAAAGAGATTGGTAATCCTCCATTCCCTTTCTCAAATTGCATAACCATAACAAAAAAATGTGACACCACATCATAAAAATGTGTTTAGATTCCCCTTTTTTAAATACATTTTGGCATAACCATAACAAGCTTGGGGGCACCTATGCCCCTCAACCATAAAATTCTCAGCTCTTAGCTAGAAAACAACACAGAAAAACCCCTCTCTGACAGGTCGCACTTTTCAGGCAACATCCTGGTATAGGTCGCACGTTTCTGCCCAAAACATACTACCCAGCTTGCAGATATTGACCCAAAAAGTGCTACCCAGCTGTGAAGAGGAGCAGGGGTCTGTTCTTGAGCTCTGGGTACCTAAACTGAACTTTCAATCCACTGAAATGAAAGAGTAGGGTTAGGCCTCTTACCTGCAACTAATGGATCTCGATTCCAATGGTCAGTTTGTCCACCGCAAGATTTAGGGCCTTCCCTCCTCTCTACAGTCACCATAGCTACACTTGCAAATGAGTGAATCTGGAGGGAAAATGCCTTATTAAAAGAGAAAACCCTGATTTTTCTTTCACCTTCTGCAGCCAAACTGTAGCTCTATTTGAAAAATAGTCTATACCATTGGAAAGTTCTCACGAAGCCCTCAAATGGGTACAAATTAGTTTTTTGTGATTTGATACTTCACCAAGACACATTTTGTCCAAGAAGGGTCACTTCACCACTCCTTAAAATTGAACTTCTTCATTTGCAAGACTAGTACTTGGGGCACCACTTTGCCTCTATACTTGTGCATGCTCGTGTCGATTTTCGTCATGAGTGACCATCTTGTACTCATGCTTTTATGATCCCCACCGGACCTATTCTGTGTGGTAGTATCATCGAGTCACCCTTGTTTAGAGCATCTGAGTTGAGTCATCATCACATTCATGGAGTCCATCCCAGGTCCCTTTGTATCCCACAATAGTCCTCCATCCTTCATTTCTTGGTCCCTCTCTCGTGTCACACATTATGGCCTTCAGGGATACTATCCCCTATCCACTTTGATATTGTGTCAGTAGCTGGCAAGTCATCCATGCCCTTTATGCTCTAACAATGGAAGTCATTTGTCCACTAGCTAGTACCCCCCATTTCATCATCATCCCTGGTGTTAGTCTGACACTCGCTATACTATTTTCTCTCGTGCCTTAGTTGAGGATCCCTTATTGCCTCACCTATGGCGGACCTCCTTCTATCGACATCAGCTTATTCATTCCAGAAGACAGGTCTAGAGGGCAGTGTACCTTGGTTCCAACTTCCACTCTTGTTTGGTGCCTCAGATCAGGCAAAGGGACTCCTCATAGCCCTTTGACTTGATTGTTTCTCAGCTCCAGCTCCTTACAGCATGATTTCGATCCGTATACTTGATCGTTCAATGATGCAGCAAATTGGACCGATGATTGCCAGGAGTGTGTGAGATGTTTCAGACCTCATGAGGGGGTGGACCTTCAGGTAGCCCCCCACATGCCCGAATGACCTCTTCATTACAACCTTTAATGTAACTCCATCGATTTGATGATGTCGGGCTCTGCTGCTTGCAGTGCCTTTTTGTTTGTATATGTCAGTCATATTTTCAGAGCCCTTTCTTGTTTACAGGGGCACTTTGGTTGTATTTATATCTCATGTACTTAGATATTATAGTATAAGTCTTGGCTATTATCCTAAGAACAGTATGTGTGTGGGATTCATTATCATGTTCTTTTCTGGATCATGTTTTTGCCAGCATGTACTATATAGTTCATTCCCTTGTTTACTGGATGCATTATTCTTTGTACTTTGTCTCGGCGGGCATAGGTATGACTCCCCTACCACCTATAGCATAGGTATTCACTCGTAAAAGAGACTTGTTGCACCTGTAAGTCTCACCTCCTCAGGGTCTTATCATCAAGTGCTTTGGTCTACCTTATATTTATCTCTCTCTGACTTCCCCTTCGATGTCTAGTGATTGAGTTCTTACAACGTACTTCGGTCATACGATTAGCTCCTAACGCGCGCACACTAGGGGAAATCTGTTACACCATTTTTTGGTCATCTAACCTATTACTGTTAGATGGACCAAAGTACACCATGTAAGAACCATTTTACCCTAAGTAAAATTTCTTTCACTATGAAAAATAACTTAGTAATCCTTAATTTATTAATTTGTTTATGGTCTAAACAGGAAACCCCAAGAGGAAATATCGAATAAATCCATATTTGTTTGGTTTTCCTCAAGGAATAACTAGTTAAACAATAGTTTAATTCATATTCCTAGTCATATTTAACCCAAAACAAGAAAATTAATTAGATAAATCATTATTTATCTTATTATTTTCTAGGAATAATTATTTAAATCTTATTTAAATAATATTCCTTATTAAATTTGACTAAATCATTTATAAATAATTGAATAAATCATTATTTATTTAATTATTACTCAACCACATCCTTAAAATAATAAATAAATAATTTATTTATTTATTATTTACAAATAAAGTGATTTGACCAAATTCAAATTCCTTTTCCCTCTAACAAATATAATAAAATATTCCACAAAAGTTGGATCTCGATTTGGTTAATAATATTTTAATTGTGCACCAATATCTAGAATAACTCAATATTTTGTTATAAATAGAAGGGTTTTTTCTATTCATTCACTACCTTTTGTTGCCTAAATATCACTTTGGATCTATACTTTTGGTCTGACTTTGATCCTCCATCATTGTCATATTTTGCTACAATTTTTCTTGTGAGCTCCCTTTGAATTTCATTTTTGTCTAGGTTTTCTACACCATCAAGAGAGAGGAATTTTAGATCTGAACTGTTGAGGACATTCAAGAACCCATCCCATTGAAGGGGACTAGTAACGTCTTTCTATGTTCCTTTCCCAAGTGTCAAAAATACAAAAAATATTTAAAAATATTCTTGTCTTGTCTATTGGATGGATGGAGAAACTCTTGCTTTTATTTACTGCTTAATGTCTTTTAATGCATAGATCTCGATTTTGCAGCATTTATCTTGGTCAACTAATTGCAGATCTAAAGATATTGGCATCCATATTTGTTGTTAGGGATGTTTGTTATGTGTGGCTAAAGTGACCCTTTTTCGTACGCTTGTGATTAAGATTCTTACTAAGAGAGAGAGAGAGAGAGAGAGAGAGAGAGAGAGAGAGATGGGGAGGGGAGGATGGGAGGTAGGGGGAGGGAGGGAAGAGGAGAGAAAGAGGGAGAAGTGGGTAGGGAGGGAGAGAGTGAATGGGAGGGATGAAGGAAGGATGGGATAGAGAAGGAGAACAAGGGATTTGAGGAGGGGAGGGGAGGGAGGGAGGGAGGAAATTTAGGAGGGGAGTGAGGGAGAGAGACAAGGGAGAAGGGATAAGGGGGGAGGGAAAGGGAGAAGGGATAAGGGGGGAGGAAGAGAGAGAGGGGGGGTAGGGAAGGGAAGGGGAGGGCAAGAAAAGAGGGGAGGAGTGAGAGAGGGAGAAGGGGGGATGGAGGGAGGGAATTATGGAAGGCGAGGGGGGAAGGGAGGAGGAGAGAAAGAGGGAGAAAGGGGGAGGGAGAGAGGGAATGGGAGGGAGGGAGAGAGGAGGACAGAGAGGGGGATAGAGAGAGAGGCTAAGGGAGAGAGGGGAGGGAAAGGAGGGAGGATAAGAGAGGGAGAGAGGAAGAGGAAGAGGTGGAGGAGGAGTAGGAGAGAGATAGGGTTTGGGAGGGGAGAGGGATGGAGAGACAATGGGGGCATGTTAGGCCAATGAAAGGTGAGAGTGTGAGGGAAAGGGAGAAGGAGAGGAAAACATAGAGAGAGATAGAGAAAGAAAAGGGGGAGGTAGAGAGGGAAGGTGATCCAGGTGAATATTGGTGGCCACCCACCTATTCCACTTGGGGCCCCACCATTATCTCTTTCAGTTTTTCAGTTTCATCACAACTTGCTATTTTTAGCAGTTTTTCAGGTCTTGAACTTCCAGAGTCATTTTGAAGCCCTAAATGACATTTTTTGGGCATAGCGCCTCTGATAAATACTATTCCATTCTTTAATTTATATTCACAGTGAGAAATTTTAGTCCTCGAATACATATTTCTAACGACGTATCATGTGCATCAAATGGAGATAGTATGTCAAAGTTACGACCCCAAGAAGTTGAAACACCAATTTTCCCAAACAAGGCCCATAGATTTCGCGCTTCATCTCCTAGGATTAGGATTTTAAATGTTTAGGGTTTTCCATTGTTTCTCTATAATAAATAGGCCCTCAAGCCTCATTGTAACATAGTTCAGAGGCCTGTAGCCACCACATCTCTTCTCAGAGATAAGCTATGAGTGCCCTAGCTAGTTTATTTCCATTCTGTCTGTAAGAAAATTTAAGCTCTTTGATATTATGAAATGAGTGTTATTTCTGCTGCTTCTTTGCATTTACGGTTATATGTGTATTCTGTTGTGTTCTTACATAAATACAGATCAGTGGTATTAGAGCGGTTTTCTTTTCCTTGATCCTTCTTTACATGTCCCCAACGAGGTCTGGGTATAAGGAGTTACGGCTCGATCTGGTTGAACCTTTGCAAGATCAACCTCACAAACCTCGACGACTGCCCATGGGAGACAAAAAGAAATATGAGGGAGAAAGAGATCCTATCAAAATATTTCTCAAGGAGGCCTTCAAAAAACAAAGGAATGCAATGAGGGATAAATTTTTTAGATCCTTCAACGACTACCCACTAGTGGCGCATCTGCATCCAACATCCAATTTGGAGGCACGAATCCCTTTAAGGTACAAGAAAACTTTAACATTCCCATATTTGAGTGTCAAATAGATGTAGATTCTTTCGATAGATGGTTGAATCTATTAGAACGATATTTCTCAGTTCATGACTTTTCCGACCGAGAGAAGATTATTTTTGCACTCCTCAAAGCTACCCCCCATGTCAAGGATTTGTGGGAAACCTACTGTGAGAAAAAGTAGGAGATAAAACACTCTTTGTTCTTAGCCGTACCCACTTAGAATTATTTCCTATATGCCATCAAGGAATAATACTATCCCGTGGGGAGATATGAGGACAAGTACATACAATGGACCACACTGTGGCAACAACGTGATCAAGATGTGCATGAGCTGAAAAATATGTTCCATATCCTGCACACAAAGTTGGGTATCAAAGATTCAAAGAAACATTTGGTGCTAAATTATCGCAGTTGTTTGTAAAGATACATTCAGGAGGAAATGGAGTTCCTTGACATCTCCTCACTCGGTAGGACATACCGGTATGCTACCAAGATTGAGCAGAAATTTAAACAGCAGAAGTGAGACTTTGGATCTACGAATCAAAATCAAGGTAAAGGTGCCCCAAAACCATAGAGTAAAGGAAAAATGCAAGGCCTAGTGGCCAAAGACAACCTACCAAAGCCATAAGAAAATAACAACACCGCAAATCCAAAGAAGGAGACGGGAAAGTGGTGTGAGCTCCATAAAATCTCCACTCAGAACACAAGTGAATGTCAGGCCAAGCAGTCACTGGTAGCCGAGATGAGAGATTTTGATTCATATGCATTCTTTGACTCTAAATCAGAACCTGACAAGGGGAATGAAAAAGGGAAATAGATTATTGATGCAGAGCCCAATGCCATTGTTGCCACTGCAAAGATCCAGAAGGAGGAACCGAAAGATCCAGAGGAGAAGGAGCGTCTCTTCAACTCCCAGATGTCGGTAAAGGGTTCCCCACTATAGTTCATTTTTGACAACGGGAGCAAAAAGAACCTAATTTCAGCAGATGCTGTGAAACGGTTGGGCTTGCCAACCACAACATACCCACATCCATACACCATCGAATGGCTTCACCAAAGATGGGATCTCTGCATTAGCCAGTAGTGCCACCTTCCCTATAGCATCAAGCCCTTCACGGATGGTGTATTATATGACATTGCTCCTCTTGATGTTTCTGGTGTAATATTAGGCCAACCATACTTGTGGAATCGACATGTTGTGTATGAGTCCCGACCTCGCATTGTTATTGTTACTTTGGGAAATAAGTTGTATAGGATACCAGAAGTACCATCGCCCATGCGCTATCTCTTTGGTTACTGCCAAAAGATGAAGTAAGCTCATTTACCAAACCAAGAAAATTATTTTTCTGATGATCCACCCCCAGGGCAAGAAGAAGACTTTGGCCACGACCTACAGATAGGGCTCCTTCTCACGACAACAACAAATGGACAAGGTTGTGGATGAGTATGGGGACATCTTCACCTCACCCATAGGGGTTCCTCTGCATTGTCAGGTCAAGCACCCCATTGATCTGACCGCAGGTGCACCACTACCCAATGGACCGATCTATCGGCACTCTATCCTAGAGAATGATGAAATCAAGAAGCAGATTCCTACAGATTGATGAACATCTGGACCAACTCAAAGGAGTGAAATATTTCAACAAGATTGACTTGAATTATGGGTATCACCAATTACCAATCGAACCCTTCGATGTGTGGAATACTACCTTCAAAGCCAAGGAGGGCCTTTTTGAATGGTTGGTCATGCCTTTTGGGTTGACGAATTCTCCCACAACCTTCATGGGGTTGATGGATGACATCTTGCAGCCATTCAGAAACTCATTTGTAGTGGTGTACTTGGATGAGATTCTTATCTTCAGCCAGACTTGGGAAGAGCACCTCCACCACATCCGACAAGTCCTTTAAACACTGTACCAACACAAGTTGTGTGCCAATTTGGAGAAGTGCACTTTTTCCATGACCCGGGTTCAATATTTGGTATACATTATTGATGAACGGGGGGTGCATGTGGATGCAACCAAGATCCAATCCATTTGGGATTGGCTAGCCGCAACCACTTTAGCAGAGCTTCGTAGCTTTCCGGGTCTTGCTAATTCCTACCATAGGTTTGTGTTAGGATTCTCTCATATCACTTGGCCCTTGAATCAAGTCACCCAGGGAGGAGAGAAAGCTAAATTATTTTGGTCGGAATATCAACAAAAGGCATTCATAGAATTGGAACATCACCTCTATTCTGCTCCAGTGCTCACATTATGAAACTTGCAACAACCACTTAAGATTGAGAGAGATGCTCTAGCTATGCTATTGGGGAAGTTATTACTCAACAGGGGCATTCAGTGGCATATCATAGTTGAGACATTGTCCGACACAGTTCACAAGTATCCCACTTATGAAAAATAAATGTATTCCATTATGCAGGCTTGTCGACAATGGAAGCATTAAATTTTGGGGAAGGAAACAATCATCCACACAGAACACCTACCCCTACAGTTCATACAGACACAAAGGAAGTTGCAGAATGATTGCCATAAGAAGTGGTCCACATATCTGCAACAATTTCATTTGAACATCAAGTATAGGAAGGGTAGCACCAATAATGTTGAAAAATGCCTCATCCCACCACCGATCGTGGTGCTAACCACTGTTCTGAACTCTTATGGGAAAGAGACTTCTAATTGGCCACTTCTCTATAAGAGAGATCCAAAATTCGGCCACACATACAAGGCACTCTTGGAGGGTATGCAAGTTCCAAATTTTCACCTCCAAGATGCACTATTATGTCACCTAGGACACCTTTGTGTTCCTTCATGCGAGCATGCCAAGATGATATGGGAAGCACACTATATTCAAGTCGTTTGGAATTTCGAGGTCAAGAAAACAGTGGCAGTACTGCAGAAGTATTTCTATTGGCCGAACCTTCGACAGGATGTCGGGAAGTACATCAGAGACTGCGCTACTTGCGCCATTTAGAAACTGACCATCAAGAGGCAAGACCTCTATACTCCACTACCTACCCCTTTTCGACATTAGGAATCCATCTCCATGGACTACATGTCGAGCCTTCCTTCTACTAAGCATGGAAACGACTGTGTTTTCGTGGTCGTCGACGGATTCTTGAAGATGGCCATTATGGTGGCCTGGAAGAAGAATATCACAACAGAAGCCACGGATAAAATCTTCCTTGAATGAGTGTGAGTGCACCTTGAGATCCCATATTATATCATATCAGATTGGGACAACAGGTTCCTCAACACATTTTGGTTTAGCCTCTGGTCAATGCTGGACGCCAAGCTCACCAAGTCCACAACTTTCCATCTCCAAACTGATCGATAGACCGAGGTCGTCAACAGGATGATTGTACACATTCTGCACATGTACAATTCAAAGCATCCACAAAAATGGGATGAGAGCCTCCCCTATGTACAACACAGTTATAACTGGTCTCTCACAGCTCAACTGGCCATAGCCCCTTTCAGGTGGGCTTGGGATTCCAACTACTATGTCCCATTGACATAGCCATGCTATTTGTGACTACTGAGTCCAATTCGGTTCATGTCCAGTCTGAAGTTGACAAAACGAACATCTTCATCGAGCACATTTAGAACATCCACCAATAATTTCATGACATATTGGATAGAGCCAATGTTAAGTACAAACAATGACATAATCAACATCGGGTTCCACACAACTTCTAGGTGGACAACAAAGTGTGGCTACATTTGTGGAAGGAGCACCTCACTGGACCTCACTGCAAGCTTTGCCCGCTTTGATATGGGCTATCCACCATCACCAATGATATAGGGATCAATGCCTTCGAGCTCAGTATTCCACCATTTCTTGGTCTACACCAAGTATTCAATGTGGATAAGCTTCTTCCCTACTTCCCACCTCTACTGGACACCTCAGACATTGCAGAACAACTCACACCAACAGATTTAAACCCAGACTACATGGAAAAGGCCACCATAGATTGTATCTTGGACATGCAAATCAAGAACACTCGCCAACAAAATATCTAACTGTATCGGGTTGTCAAAGCTGGCCAATTCTTGCACCAAAGCAAGTGGTTCACCAGGGACCAAATTCAGCACAAGTTTCCTCATCTGATGGAGGAACTCAACGCAATGGGGACCATTACTTCCTAAGGGGGGATGAATGATCTAGGTGGATATTGGTAGCCAACCACCTATTCCACATGGGATCCCACCATTTTCTCTTTCATTTTTCCAGTTTAGTCATAACTTACTATTTTTAGCATTTTTTAGGTCCTGAACTTCCGGAGCCATTTTGAGGCCCTAAACGAAGTTTTTTTGATAATTGCACCTCAATAAAAAATGATTCCGCTCGGAAATCAATATTTGTGGTCACCCATTGTATTTCTTGAATAGATCTTTCTAGCGATATATCATGTGCGTCAAACGAAGATAGTATGCCAAAGTTATGACCCCGGGAAGTTGAAACACCAATTTACCCAAATGGGGCCCATATTTTTGGCACTTCATTGCCTAGTGTAACATAGTTCATATGTTTGTAGCCACCACATCTCTTCTCAGAGATAAGCTACGAATGCCCCAACTAATTTATTTCATGATGTTTGTAGGAAAATTTTTGTTCTTTGATATTAATGAAATGAACTGTTATTTCCACTGCATATATGTATTTATCGTTATATGTGTATTCTTTTGTGTTCCTACATAAAAACGGATAAGTGGTATCAGAGCGGTCTTATTTTTCTCGATCCTTCTTTGCGTGTCCCCAACGAGGTCAGGGTATAAGGAGTTAGGGATCGATCTGGTTGAACCTTTGCAAGATTAGCCTTGCAAACCCCGACAACCGCCCATGGGGGATGAAAAGAAAGATGAGGGAGCAGGAGATCCTATCAAAATATTGCCCGAGGAGGCCCTCGAAAAAAAAAAGGAACACAATGATGGACAAATTTTCCCAGATCCTTCAATGACTGCCCAATGTTGGTGCATCTACATCCAATAGCTACTCTAGAGGCATGAATCCCTTTAAGGTACAAGTAAACTTTGACATTCCCATATTTGAGGGTCAAATAGATGCCGATGCCATAGATAGATGGTTGAATCTATTAGAAGGATATTTCTCGGTTCATGAATTTTCCAACCAGGAGAAGTTTATTTTTGCACTCCTCAAAGCTACCCCCCATGTCAAGGACTGGTGGGAAACCTACTATGAGAAAAAGTATGAGATATAACCCTCTCTATTCTCAGTTGTACCCACTTAGAATTCTTTTCGAGATTCCATCAATGAATAATACTATCAGGTGGGGAGCTATGAGGACAAGTACATACAATGGACCGCACTGCGGCAACAAAGGGATCAATATGTGCATGAGCTGACAAATCTGTTCCATATCCTGCACACAAAGTTGGGTATCAAATATTCGGAGAAACATTTGGTGCTAAAGTATTGCAATTGTCTGCATAGATACATTTAGGAGGAAATGGAGTTCCTCGACATCTTCTCACTTAGTACGACATACTGGTATGCTGCCAAAATTGAGAAGAAATTTAAATAGAATAAGAGATACCTTGGATCTGTTAATAAAAAGAAAGGTAAAGGTGCCCCCAAACCACAGAAAAAAGGACAAAGCCAAGTCATGGTGGCCGAAGACAACCACCCAAAGCCACAAGTAAAGAAAAACACCGCAAAGCCAAAGAAGGACACGGGAAAATGGTGTGAGTTCCATAAAAGCTCCACTCACAACACAAGTGATTACTGGGCCAAGCAGTGACTGGTGGCCGAGATGAGGGCTTTTGATTCAGATGCATGCTCTTACACTGAATCATAACCTGACAAGGGGAATGACAAAGGGAAACAAATTATTGATGAAGATCCCAATGCCACTTGTTGGGTCAATTTACTGTTGCAAATTAACGCAAGTATTTAATATCAATCCAGGTTGGTGAACTTAGAAGCATCCCCAAAGTATATGGGTTTCAATCACAGTCAAATTTAGAAGATGAACTATGGATGGTTAGTTAAATTCATATTACAAATATAAAAATTAACTTAATTAAGTTTTAAACAATGGATTAAAATATATGGAATAATAATCAAGCTGCTCTAATCTTAGAGGTCTTGGCTGTCCTTAATTACTGATTGCATACATCGTTAATACCATTATGAAAACATGAAAGCGGGAAATATAATAATAAACAATAGGTTAAGATATATAGAATAATAATCAAGAGGCTCTAATCTTAGAGGTCTTGGTTGTCCTTAATTACTGATTTCATATATCATTAACACTATTGTGAAATCATGAAAGAAAGAAATTTAACTTCTAAACAATGAACTAAGATATATGGAATAATAATCAAGAGGCTCTAATCTTAGAGGTCATGGCTATCCTTACTTACTTATTGAACACATCATTAATATCATTGCGAAAACATGAAAGTAGGAAATCTAATACTAAACAATAGGTTAAGATACATGGAATAATAATCAAGAGGCTCTAATCTTAGAGGTCCTGGTTGTCCTTAATTACCGATTGCATACATCATTAACACTATTGTGAAATCATGAAAGCTGGAAATTTAACTTCTAAACAATGGATTAAAATATATGGAATAATAATCAAGAGGCTCTAATCTCAGAGGTCCTGGTTTTCCTTAATTACCGATTGCATACATCATTAATACCATTGTGAAAACATGAAAGAAGGAAATAAATCTAAGCAAATCAATTACATATATGAAAACTAAGAAATGTACTTAGCTCAGTGTGGGGGGCCTTCCACCCTTACCTCGCACACTGAAAGTAAAATTAGCTACTCAAGACTTCAAGCAATCAATCAACATGTAGCAACATCAAAAAATTGTAGGACAGATCTTCTATTATTTCTTCAAGTCTCAAAGATAATAATAATAAGTCATACAAGTTCCAATGTCAAAGCCTTCAAAGTGTGAGGCTTAAATGAATGAAATGTTTAAAAACCTAATCTAAAATATCTCAAGCAATCATAAATATCCATATCCTATCATATCAATTCGAATTTATCTACCATATCCATCATAATCTGGAAAAATCCCATAAAATAAGAATGTAGACCTAGTTTCTAGGGATCCTCCATAAAGACTAGTCTTGTTTGTCCGCCTTTGATGGAGCTTATTAAATCTCAATATGACTGTACCAATAGGTGTATTGTTACTCCCAGTTCTGGATATTTCTGTAAACATATCCAGCTCGAGCCCAAGTGTGCTGCACATATGCAAACCATCATGCTATTACGAGAATTTCTACTGCTGTCCAAAATTGCACTTAAATTTCAATTTTCACAAAAAACATCTAATAATTGAAAAACATAAATTAAATACCTGATTATGCATCTTTAGTTCTATGTGAGGTGAATATGATGGAAAATGGATGAATAATGTAGCAAAATAAAATGTATTTCTTAAGCAAAAAGAGGTCAAAAACAAGGCCCAACATCTTCCCCAAACTAAAGATCAAGCATGCCCTCATGCTTGATGTTTCCTCTTCGACCTTTGGAGTCCTAATGCTGACCCAATCCCTGATCCTGTGACCTCATGATGTGCTATGTGAAAAATAGAATCCATGTCCTTCCCCTGCTCTTCTTTATAGATGGAAGTTTTGACTTTCTGCTTCTCATACTTAGCTTTCCAGGAGTTTTTCACTTGAAGCCACTTGAAAGCCTGTGTGTAAAGAAGATTGTTTTTATTTCTCATTTTCTCCATCTCTTCACTAATATTATCATTCTATTTAACCAATTTTTCATTTCTTATTTTTAAATTTTGCATTTTTTTCTTTCAAGTGTCTTTCCATTATCCTTCTTATTTCGACGTAAGCTCTTTGACTTTGAAAAGATTCTGATCCTCCCCTTTTGAATCTTTAGAAACTGAAACAACTTCCACTTCATTGTTCCCAAAGCATGAATCTTTATCTAAAGCATCCTAATAAACCCTTTTTCCAAACCTTTCAATAACTTAAGTGGATTGTTTCATAATAGGAGAAGTTTCCAAAATTTGGACCTCTGGCTCTATTGAATGTTTTTCCTTTTTCCTCCTAGGAATAGTCACAAAGGATATTTCTTTTTCTAATACCATTGCTTCCTGTTGTTTATTTCTTCCTGTAGATGGATAGAGAGATGTATGTATGATATTTCTTGTTTCTTCTATGGGTTTAGTTCTTTTTTCCACAATTTGTTCTACAAACTCATTCTCTGCTAGGAAATCCTCCCAAACTATCCCATTAATCTTCAATTGATGATCTACAAGAATTTTAATAAGTCCCTGGTGAATGAATTGAACTTCTTTGGGTTTGGCTTCTAAATTAATGCTTTCTATCATTTTCATCAAACTCCTGTAGAAGAAATAAGGAAAATTTATTCTGATGTCTCCCTTTATGTGTTGTAGTATCCTTACATGGTAAAGATGCACCACACTGAATCTAGTATCACAGGTGAAATATTTCTGAATTATTAACACCGATTCAGCCCATGGTTCATTAAAAAATTCTCTTGGAATATCTTTTCACCTGTCGAAGGAGCCTTTCCTATTTTTAACTAGGAAGAAAGTCCACCCGTTGTCTCTAAAATGAAAACCTTTATGATACAACTCTCCTGAAAATGATAAATCTAGTGCTTCAGAAATATATTTAGGACTTAAAGAGATATGCATATTTCCCACCATGGTTTCATTCTGTGTGAAGTTCTTTACAAATTCTTTTCTCACTCTCTAATTATGGCCTCTGAAATTTTGTAAAAACCCTATCAATACGGACTGATAAAGTTTTTGCACAGTCTCCCTATCCCACTGTTCTATTTTAAAATCCTTTGGCTCTACTGTGGAAGCCATTTTTTATGAAAACCATTTAATGTGACCATCCCTTGTCATTAATTTCATTTTGCAAAATAAAAAATTCAACACTGAGTATAACTATGGTAGTAGGCTCACCTCTCTGTTTCATTGTTTTTGATAATCAACCAGTTCTTTGTATCTTTTCTTCTGAAGAATGTACTCTTACTGAAATTAAACAAAAAGAAATTAATAGGAAATGTTGTAAGAAAACATAATATATGTTTCTAATTTTACATCTTCTATTAATTCTCTATTTTCTCCTTAAAAATTAATCTCTGTTTTGCAAATGAATTGGAAGGTATTTTCTTAAAAACACCCTCTGTTTTTCAAATGAATTAAACTGTGTAAGAAAAATTGAAATTTTTTATACAAAGTATTTTTTTGCTCCTTATTTCATACAAATTTTTCCAAAACACTACATCCAAATTTACTGTACATTTATCAAAAGAAACTTCAATCATTTGTATCAAAATAAAATTCATGGTAAACTGTCTTACTCCATTTCTCTTCAATTCTGTCTTCTATCAAAACACTTATATATTCTCCATTTTCTTCACAAGCTTGTGTTCTAAATTTGTAGATTGAGTGTGTTTTTAAAAACAATTCACAACTAAACTTAACAATTTCCCTTATGCATTCGAATTTCACTCGTCTGTTTTTTTTTTGTTTGCATTAAAACAATGTGAAGAAGGATGTGTCAACCTTACCTTCATCTATGCGCTTGTTCCTTTATGACTTTTCTCTTATTTTGTGGTCTTCTTCAGTTGAACTGGAGTTTTTAAATCCAAACAAGTCCATTAAAATATTCTCGTTTACACACTCATTTAAAATAAAATTCATGACTGACTGATGGCAGAGCACTTGTAAAAAATTTTCAACACGTTTTTAAACTATTTGAATGCGAATTTTTTTTTCATGATAGGCTTTCAAGTCGAAATAAATACACTCCTTCTTTAAATCAGGGTTTGACTGATTGATACAATCCCGAAATTCATTAACACAATTGGATCTTCACAAAATTCATTATGGGATGTATTAGAAATGCATCCTTCAATAGAAGAAATGCATCCTCCTGCTCATCCTTATCCACATTATCTTTTCACTCTCCTTTAGAAACTTGATTATGGGATGTATTAGAACAAAATCTTGTATTTATAGAGAGATGTATACCGCACTTATGTGTAGTTAAAACAAGCTTATCCATCATTAACATAATTTTAACTACGAATTAATCCAACTTTAAAATAGCAGCGGATGTGGTGAACTCTGCTAGTTTCAGGGTATTTCAAAAATTAGTTATGTTAACTAGTGTTCTCTCCAGTTTTGGAGGAGATTTCTACGGATAAATTGAATGAAGCATAACTGGAGCAAATTTCGACCATTTTTTGGCTCAGGAAGAGTCTATCCTGACATATTTGGACATTATGAACACATTGGAGTAGTTTTCAGGAGTAGTAGATGATTGCAAACAATACTTTTTCCCTTTATGTAAACCACACTTATGCGTAGTTAACACAAGCTTATCTGCCATTAACATATTTTTAACTACTAATTAATACAACTTTGAAATAGCATTGGATGTGGTGGAATCTGCCAATTTCAGGGTATTTAAAAATTTATTTATGCTAACTGGTGTTCTCTCCAGTTTTGGAGGATATTTCTAGCGATAAATTGAATGAAGCATAACTGGAGAAAATTTCGACCATTTTTTGGCTCAGGAAGAGTCTATCTTGTCATATTTGAACATTATGAACACATTGGAGCAGGTTTCAAGAGTAGTAGATGATTGTAAATAATACTTTTTCCCTTTATGTAAACTTTTCTTATGTGTAGTTAACACAAGCTTATCCACCTTTAACATATTTTTAACTACTAATTAATACAGCTTTAAAATAACAGCAGATGTGGCGGACTCTGCCAGTTTTGGGGTATTTCAAAATTTAGTTATGTTAACTGGTGGTCTCTCCAGTTTTGGAGGAGATTTCTAGGGATAAATTGAATGAAGCATAATTGGACACAATTTCGATCATTTATTGGCTTAGGAAGAGTGTATCCTGTCATATTTGGACATTATGAACACATTGGAGCAGGTTTCAGGAGTAGTATATGATTGTAAACAATACTTTTTCCATTTTTAGCTAATATAGAGGTCCAAGCCATGGAAGCTGGAGCAAGGAGATGTACCGTAGGAGGGGTGAACTTCGTCATCAAAAAACAATGTTAATGGATCATTTTGATGGTTTGTTGTACCTTTTTATTGTCGTTGTTCAACATTTTGTTTTAATGTTTTTTAAGTTAATGAATTTAACAAAAATTTCCATACATTTACTCGTTTAATGTACTACAAACAGCTGAAGAAGCCTATGTACATGAAGAAAATGTCAACATTTTAAATATAAATCAAGATGAAATAAGCACAACAAAACTAACATTCAAAATTCGCATCAACCTTAATAATTTATTTTGAGACAAGAACTACTTATGGAAATTAATAGTTATAATTAACTTTAAAATTTTAAGTTATCCAGAACGTACCATATGCATGCCTAGGAAATTGGAACATAAATTAGCTTTCCTTCTCTTTCAAGGAAATTTTGCATACTTATTATGAGTTATTATTGCTAGATCTAGTTAAAATTTACACATGACTTTCATGAACTATAAATGCTAGATACAGTATCTTTTGAAGTTAAAGATGACTGATAATAACAAATATTGTTGGAATAAATTTTCTTTAAAAGTTGCAGTTGAACAATTATGCAAGTATCGTATCTTCAATATATGGTTCGATGAAATTAAAGGCAATACTCTACTTAATAGAATTATATGTTTTAAAAATAATTTGGCATATGGAAACCTTGCTTTTACTATCTAATGGGATTTGAAATAGATGGTTAGGTTTTTTCCTACAATCATAAATTTCTAATTTAATTACATTGTAGATAACTCTTCCATTTATGAAAGAGTCTTAAGTGTAGCTTTAAATAGTGAAACCAAGATCTGTCTTAGGAATTCAATAAAATAACAAGTAAACCTAGAACTTGGTGTCGAGAGGCTTCAAACAAAAACATTCAGACTTCAGAGATAACACAAATAAGATTGTCTCAGGAGAATAGCCATGAAGGTTTAAACCCCAGACCAACAAAATAGTTGGAACCAGGCTCTTACGTCCTTCAAGATTGTGGGGTAAAATAACTAATATACATTTCACTTCCAGATTTTAGCCAAAGCTTAGCTATAGAATGACATTGAGAATGTCTAGAACTGGAAATTAAAATTGTTGTAAGAACATCTGAGAAACCAAGCAATGTTTGCAGAAGAGCTTAAAAATTATAATAGGAATGAAATCATGTAGAAGAAAACACTAAGAAAACACAATAATATGTAAAAATAAAAGTACAAAATGTTGAAATGTCATCGATGGCAAAGGAGATGGCAAAGGAGGACCACCTAAGGCAAAGAAAAGGAGAATTAAGGAGTAACATCATTCAAGGAGCAAGAAACAAAGAGAGCATAAGACAAGTAGTCAAGAGGGAATGAGACGAGTGATGAGGAACAATTATTCTAGTGGGAAGACTGTGAAGCACTATTGGGGAGAATACATCAATTCATTCTGCAGAATTAAATCAAGATGAGGAACAGAACTCTGGTAACATAGCGGAGTTCGAAGTTGAGGAAAAGAACTGTTGAATTGAAGGCGTAGAATATCGGAGCCTCATAGGATGTGCTACAAGTATAACAGGTGGAGTGGATTCTATATACGCAATAAAGAAAGGAGCACAAAGAAACTAAGACAATAGATATAGCAGAAAGGAAGAGACAAAGAAGTAACAAAGGCAGCAAAGGAGGCAATGTTGAAGCAAGAAACAGCAGGCACAACGAAGAACAAGAGGTAGGGCAAAGAAAGAAACTCAGACAGACCATTTGAAGAAGCTGTGATAAAGATTAGACTAGAAGAAGAGATACAAACAAAAAGATAGCAAGAGACAGCATTGCAAGAGACAGCAAAGGAGACAACAAAGGAGACAAGAAGAGGCAATGGTTTGTTAAAACAGAGAGAAGAGGGCAAAGCAACATAAGAGGAAGAGATGAAACCCGACATGCATTAGAGGCAAGAGGCAGACAATGTTGAAGCTAAAAATACAAAGGAAATAGGCAAGAACACTACTAGAGTGGGGTACTACGACGCGGAGGCAAAGCGACAGAGTGAAGAAGACGAACAAAGGAAGCAAGTCACTACAATGGAGGCAAAGAAAGAATCGGGGAGGCAAGTGGTAGAGCGACAGAGCAAAGCAGGCACACATGGCGCAGCTGCGATAAAATTATCTCGTCATCCCCTGCCGGGCAAGATACATTCATATGCATAATTCCGGAATCGCACACTCCAACCGGCGTTATACATATAATATAACACAAACTTATTCCAGGAATCGCTTAACTCCAGCGGCAATACAATGCATATAATACAGAACCATATTCCGGGAATCGCACACTCCAACCGGCGTTATACATATAATATAACACAAACTTATTCCGGGAATCGCTTCACTCCAGCGGCAAAAATATACATAAACATATATGTGCAGTGCATCACATAAACAAAGGTCCAAGGCATTTATATTATGGAGCACATAAAACAAAGTTTGATAAGGTGGGACCTCTCCCCAATCGCAATCGGAGATCGCAAGGGCAGCGGAACATCGCAACAGAAAGTTGTGATTGCGATCGAAGGCCGGACCCGATCGAGTTATATACCACAGTTAATTGCTAATCGCATCTGAGTTCCCAATCGCATGTCTTTTGTAAAACGCTGCGATTGAAATGCCGGACCCGATCGAGTTATATACCACAGTTAATTGCTAATCGCATTCGAGTTCCCAATCGCATGTCTTTTGTAAAACGCTGCGATTGAAATGGCGGACCCGATCCTGTTATAAGCAGGAGTTAATAGATGCAAATCGCATCCGTGTTCTGATTGCAATCAGAACTTTTCTATTATGCGCCCCGATTGCATTTGTTTGAAGTTCCGGACCCGATGGGTGTATAAACGGTGGTTAATACATATTTGAGTTACGGTCAAATCGCATCGGCACTGGTCAATCAGAACATATGTTAAAGACTTGCAATTGCGATTGAAGCCTGGACCCGATGGGCTTATAAATTATGACTAACAAATGTTTCAGTTCCATGGTCAATCGCATCGGAGGTAAAGTGGAGCATCGGAACATCACAACAGAAAGTTGCGATTGCGATTGAGATTCGGACCCGATGGACTGATAAACTGTGACTTGATAGGTTTGAGTTCCGGAACATGTTAACAAAGATTTGCGATTGCGATTGAAAGGCCAAACCCGATGGGTTTATAAGCCAAGACTGATATATGTTTGAAGTTTCACCATAACATTGAATAATTGCAATCGGAAGAGGCTGAGGAGTGATACGTCGCATCGTAAAGATCGGCGAGTGAGTCCGAAAGGAGTTCTTATTTGTTTAAAGAGTTTTTATTATATAACGTCGAGAATTGATTTAAGTCATTTTAAAAGGAAGGTTGTATGTATGCCGAGTGTTGAAATTACTTATATATATATGAAAGGGCGCTGTTACATATATATATATATATATATATATATATATATATATATATATATATATATATATATATATATATATATATATATATATATATATATATATATAACGCTGTTGCGATAAGCCATGTGGTCTGTAGACCCACGGGCCTCAGCTTAACGGGAGGGCGATTCTTAATATACAATGACTGTGATATATGTCCGTTCCGCTTGCGAAAGTTCCACATCATTCATCAACAAGACACTGGCCGTGTGTAAAGGGTTGCGTATTCTTCAAGAGGCACCGATACAGCATCGTTTATTAATTTATAAAAGAATTACACCACAACAGAGGACGTAAAAGTACAGAGAAGAAAAGTAGCCAAAACACGCTCATTAAAATACAAAATGTACGTAACAGACAAAACAAGTGAGTCGGGAGTTCTCATTTAAATTTGAATGTAAATGTTTTATTTAGATTTATATTTTCGTGATGCATCGGGCACCGGAATAGGATTACATCCCACTGTAATATTAAAATAAGCACCTACAGTTACATTTTTCTGAGTGAGCTGAAAAGAGATGAGAAGGCAGAAGGCAAAGAGACATGGCCATCCATTTCGAATTCCCAGTGGAATACAAATAGTCATGAAACTATTTTTGTATAAAACAGGGTAGTATCCAAGGGGAGAATGTTGACGAAAATGGAGTGAGAGAAGAAGAGAGTATGCAGCAAAATTAAAGAGAGTTGAAGAAAATAAGCAAGCTGCAAGAAGAATGTGAATAAGGAGGAGCTGAGCAAAGAAGAAGAAGGGGCTAAGCAGAGATGATGCAGGTCTGATATAAGAGTTGGAGTGAACAGAGAGAAGAAGGCACAGGCATAGAGAGCATTAAGAGCCGATATCCAAGTTAAACTGCCATGTTTTTTCTTTTGAAAGAGAAGAAGTTGGAGTTTTCTCCTTATTAAGTTGTAGCTTGACAGATGTCAGCTGTAGCTGGACCGAGGTAGGGAGCCTCTCCCGTAGGTTGGTGCCCACAAAATAGATGGGAGTTGCTGCTTCCACATCGGTTGTAGTACGTAAAATGTCAGCTTGTAGCCGATCGAGGTTGGTCGAGGTTGGTGTCTGCACCACGGGGAGTTGGAGCCTAGGAATTGTAGCCAGGCACTGGCATTGCAGTCCCGGGTGGTGCTTGCAGAAAAGAGTGGTGAGAGGGAGTTGGAGCTTGCCTTTGCATCACAGCAATAATAAGATGTGGTTTTCTCCCTTTATGGGTTTCCACTTATATCTGGTGTCTCTGTGCATGATGTTTATGTGTTGATGTGGTTTATCTCATCTTCTTAATACTTGCTGCTCTCATATTCAATCTGCTATTACATTAACAAATCTGTTTGATATTAATACTTGTTGCTCACAGATTAATATTGCTCACATATTAAGTTGACCATGAAATGAAGGTGTAAATAAGATTTAAAAGAAAAGTATTAAAAGTCCATGTATGTGTTAAACTGATTCACCCCCCCCTCTCAAATAATCACATATTCAATAATTGGTATCGTCAAAGCCGCTCGAAAGCTTAATTGCTCAAGGAGATCCGGTTGAGTCATGGACTATCAAAATGTACTGCTAAAATATAACTAAAATCTTCTGAATGGAGAGATAAGGTTAAGACATGATTTATGGTGTGGTCGATGATCCGCAGGTATGGAAGTCGAGCTGTGATGGTTACCGCATGTATCTACCCACAGTTGAAAGAACAACAGAGTAATGCTATGAAAAATGTGTGGACACACACCCCAATAAATAATCTTCATTGACATCAGATTTAACCTCTGCAAAAGAAATCTGGGATAGATTGCACTTCATACATGGAGTAGACACTAAGGACTGCACTGAAAAGAAGGATAAGAGAATTAAGAAGAAGAAAAATTCATGTCAAAAAGAAGATGTTCAATCAAATGAGGTACCTGCTAGTGTGAATGGTAGTAAGAGCCATGAAGAAGTTGCAGCTGAAGAAAAAGCCAAACTAGACACAGCCTTGAATGAAATAGAAAGACTAAAGAATGAAAACAAAGACCTTAAGACATTGGTGCAAATATGTGATGAGAGAGAATATGAAGATAAGAAAGAAATGATTGGCTTGAAGACACAAATTGAAGAAGCAAACAAAGTAGAAGACACTCTGCTGGAACAAATGAGAGAGAAAAGACTTGAATGTGAAAGATTGGAAGAAGAAGTAGTGAGTCTGAGAAAGAATTTAGAAAAAGCCCAAAGAGACTTATTAATGAATACTCATAAGATAAAAAGCTCTGGACAGTTGGAAGAGATTCTAAAATCTCAAAGATCTCCTCTCATAAAGGCTGGAATAGGATATGAAGGAGAAACCAGTAAGCCCAAGGTAGAAGATAACAAGAAAATCATCTTTGTAAAAGCTGTAAAAGAAAATGAAGCAGCTCAGAAGATTCCCACAGAAGAAGAAGCCAGCAAGAACAAGATTTGTAAAGAAACAAACAGAATCAAGCAGCAACATGAAAGAACAGAGAACAAGAGGATGAAACAATCAGCTGCTAAAGGCTCACATGCTCCTAAGATGAAATGAACAAATTCGGAAGATGTCAAAGGAGGTTCCTCCCTCCTATGAAAAATAGCACATGTTTCTCTTGTCATAAACTAGGACATAATGCAGCATATTGTAAGACAAAGCCAATCCAGTCCAACCAGCAAAGGATGCAGCAAAAGAGAGGAACCCCTCAAGCAAGAAAATGGACAAGACAATCTTTCACCAGGTACACAAATCATTTCCATGGCTATTGTTATGCATGCAATAATTTTGGACATAAAATTGTTGATTGTAAAATGTATTCAAGAAGAGGAACAAAATATTATACATCAGCTAAAATGCACCTTGGTCAAATAAGATGTTATGTATGCCTCAAGCGTGGTCACAAAGCAAAAGACTGTAAACTGCCATATATATTAAATAACTCCAGATAGATGATGAAATCCAATCCAATCAAACAAAAATATGAATCGGAAAGGAGTGCAGACATTATGATGAACCCCAATAGAGTATGGAAAGAAAAGAGAAAAGGGGAGCCTATCATCTCAATAACATAATAAATCCGCCATAGTCTCAGGGGGAGTTGCTCTAGGAAGCAAAGCAAAAATCCATCCAGTGACAAATATGAAGCAACATCCCAGGGGGAGAGCAGTTCATATATATACACCATGAAAGCAGTCTAAAAAGAGCTCCTTGGAATAAGAACAACTATAAGATCAAGAATGCACACGACAATTTTCTCCAACAAAGAACTATAGAGGAAGAAGAACACCTGAAGCACATAATAGCCAACAGGTCGATGGATGGAGAGAAAGCAGCAAGAAGCCTTGGGATTAGAGGAAACATTAGCAGCGAACATGTTAGCTAAGAAGACTTCAACACATTAAAGTGATTATCACACTGTACCTCTTACTGCTAGAATTAACAATGAATCACATTAATAAGGATGAGTACCTATCATCAGTTCATCACATCTTTCAAAAGGTCACCTTGGAGGAATGTAGTTAAGTGAGTAATAAATATTTGAGCAATCAACGTGTGAAGATTCATAGAAAAGAAATTGAAGATGTCTTTTTGAAGATTTGTATGTTAGAACAATTGAATTGAATATAAAGCAGCAATGATTCTAGAACAGTTTTAGAAAGGTACATGCAATGGCTTTCCTTGGAACCAAATGATAGAAAAAGAAGAATGTTAAATAATGACTAATAATGTGAACAGCCGAAAGTTCAATAGTATGGAATTATGAAGGTGATCTTAACTATGGGTTTATGTGCAAACTGAAGTGAAATCTCTGCATATCTTATCAAAGTAATATCAATTGGTACTTGGTACAAGCAACATGCCTATCGAACATAATATCAAGTGTTATCAGTGGAGCAACAGCATGGTTCAGGTCCTCAGGATCAAAGGATTATGGCAAAAGAACCTCAATGTAATATTCCCAGTATTATCTACATTCAGCATGAAAAGTGGAAGTTCATTCTGATAGAACAGTCAAAGTATCTGAAGAATAAAGGACTAGTTGTGATTACCATCTGAAGCTCAGCACAAAGGATTTGCAGGTAATCCAACTTTAAAGAGAGATTGACATACATACCCCCTTATGTCATAAAGAAAAGTGCATGGTTGATAAGTGAGATCGACCAATACATTGAATGCATCCTACCTCAAGGTTTTGTTTTGAAAGTTCATTATGCAAGCAAAGTAGCGGGACCAAATTCGCACAAGTTTCCTCTATCCGATGGAGGAACTCAACGCAATGGGGACCATTACCCTAAGGGGATGAATGATTCAGGTGATATTGGTAGTCAAATCGCCCATTCTAATATGATCCTGTACCATTTTCTTTCTTACTTTTCCGCCACCACAACTTACTATTTTTAGCATTTTTTAGGGTCCCGAACTTCCGAGCCATTTTTTCGAGGCCCTAAACGGTTTTTTTGATAATCGCACCTCAATAAAAAATGATTCCGCTT